>OOIL02005153.1:1465982-1501492 GCA_900332095.2 Cuscuta campestris | reverse complement strand
GGTAGATGGGGTGTTATTGGAGTGCTTATCAATGAATGCAGGATCAGTAGAAACTTTGGACACACTAAAACTGTCTTCATATAGTGCACCCTGAGATTTTGAAACTTCAATTTCAAACATCATTTTCCTCTCCACAAGTTCTTCAATCTCATCTGGCAATTCCCCTTCATTTTCCTACATGAACAGAATGAATAGTTAACAACCCAATTAATATTTTTTTAACTCTATTTTATTTAAAAACTTACTACTTTTTTAAAAAGCTCCTCTTCTTTCTTTCCAAGGATCCTTATGCCTTACTTATCCCATAACACCAATGATAGATTCCTAGTGTCATCAATAAGATGGACTTTTAAACGGTACATGATAAAATATACAAAATACAACTAACAATTAAATGTACAAAGATTTGAAAAATTTATGAAATATTATTCATGCCTCAAAACTACACCATGGCCTTCCTTTACAGAAAGTAAGGTTTTAGGCTAAGAAAGTAAGGTTTAGGGATGTGTAGTGTGTAAGAGTGGAAGGGTATATATAGCAGGAATCCAATGCTATACATGGGATGTTTCCTGATTTGGTGTTTACCACTTGTAATGGGTAATTGACATGTGCTAATGGGACCAAGTTACATTCTTTGTCTTGTAAATAAGTGATTTTAATGTATTTTTGCAGCAATGGTATACTATGGGTATGAAGCTGGATTTAGTTGTAGACTTTTGAGGCTATGATGATACACTATATATTTACTCTTAATGAGCATACTGAAATTAAGGAAATTGATCCGTATCTTGACGTGGCTCCATGGATGGCAGGAGCAGCCATGGTGTTATCATAACCTTTTTCTTAAAATGATTATCTAAATAGTAAATATCTGAGTTTCTTTATATAAGCTTCAAATGGTAATCTTCCCGACAATACATTATCCTCTAATTCTGCCCTTATAAAGATAGTTATAGCTTTTCCACTTTATTGATTTCATCCTCTTTATAAGGCAATGGTATACTCTGTAAAATTCTGCCCCTAAAATGGTATACTTTGAAAAATTATGAGGCTGTGATGATTTATTTTATGTGTTTTACCATTTTTGGTTTTTTGAAATTAAGGAAATAAAACATATCTTGGCGTGGCTACGGCCTAGCCAGAAGCAGCCATGACGTTATATCAAACTTTTTCCTTGTAATGAGTATTTAAATAGTGAAAATCTGAGCCTCTTTATAATACCTCATCGAAATGGGCATTTGTGAACTACTCTGGCTTGGTTTTATATAGTGGATTAGATGCCATGTACTGAAAATGATACCTTGNACTGCTACAATTCTGAAAAATATACCTGTGATTTGTTTTTTTCTGATTGTATATTTCTCTTAGGCAGACTGCTATAATTCTGAAAAAGATTGGTTTTTCTGTTTTTTTCTGATTGTACATTTCTCCAATGGAAACTGATTTCTCCATCAGCTTTTATGTATGGGCCTTATACTGGAATTACATAATGCTCATTTCAAACGTTCAAAGTAGTAAAATTTTGGTTGTGACATCATTTGAAACAGAGGCGGATCCAGGATTTTAAGATCATGGGGTCCCCTACACCCGGCTACCTCACATTCTCATGTCAAACTACTTCATAAGTCTTAATATTTAACAATAAATTAAAACTAATATTTGAAGAGTACCATAATTAATATATATAAACAAAGTCATACGAAAACAATATCGTAATTTGAATTTGAATTTGGCTAGCTTTTTGAATACATATAAATAAAGTCATACCAATTCCACTCGACTCCGAATCTTTGAATTTGGCTAGCTTTTTGAAATACCTTTGAATTTTAAATTCTGTAAATTAGACATAAAATGAACATTAATACAATAATACTTATCACTAGCCATTCTAAATCAAATTTTTATTGAAGAAAAATCTTTCATTCTTTAATGTGTAAATTATTATATATTACTAAAAAATACTCCCTCCGTCCCTGAGTGTTTCTCCACTTTCATTTTTGCACACCATCCAATGCTCTTCTTTAATCCATTTTATCTTGTAATTTGTATATTAAAAAATTTTAAAAATTATATATTAATAATCTATATGTTAAGACAAATCAAACAAGATCACACATGACTATTTTTTGGTTTACACATTGAGAGAATTTGATGAGTCAAAGTGCTTAGATGAACAGTTCCAAAAGTCAAAAGTGGACAAACACTCAGGGACGGACCAAGTAATCATATATTCATATATTAAAAGTGGAAAATAAAGAATTGGTGAACTAGGAAAGAGAGGAGAAATTTACATAGAAAAGGGGAGGGAAAATGATGTCGTTTTGATGCTAATTACGAAAAAATTGACTCCAAAATCAAAATTAAAAGTGTAAAATAAAGAATTTGGGAACTGGGGAAGAGAAGAGAAATTTACAGAGAAAAGGGGGAGGGAAAATGGCGTCGTTTTGATGCTAATTACGAAAAAATTTGACTCTAAAAAAGAAAAATTAACTCCAAAATCAAAATTAAAAGTGTAAAATAAAGAATTGAGGAACTAGAGAAGAGAGGAGAAATTTACAAAGAAAAGGGGAGGGGAAATGACATCATTTTGATGCTAATTACAAAAAAAATTGACTCCAAAGAAGAAAAAAATTTACTCTAAAAAGTTACAAAAAAAATTGACTCCAAAGAAGAAAAAAATTTACTCTAAAAAGTTACAAAAAAAATTGACTCCAAAGAAGAAAAAAATTTACTCTAAAAAGTTACAAAAAAAAATTGACTCCAAAGAAGAAAAAAGTTTACTCTAAAAAAAGTCACTAGACTAGGAGTCGAACCTCCGTCCAAGGGAGAAGGGGATAGGCGCACCAATGACCTCTTCCACTGAACCAAACACGCTTTTATTGTGTATTTGACAAGCGGTTTTTATATATTAATATCTATACATACCTAATACCTATATGGACCTACCCCGGAGTCCATGGGGTCCCGGGACCCCATAGGACTCAAGGTGGGTCCGCCTCTGATTTGAAATGCTTAGAGGATACTCTCTTGCCCTAGGTCAGTAAGCTCATGATATCAGGATTTTTGCACACTTCTGATTGTATTTTTCCCTGGGTTGTCTGTGATGCTGGAATAATGTGAATAACAAAGAGGATGTGATGCTTTAAAAGTTTTTTTATTTTGATTAGTGAAATTAAGGAAGTAATACGTAACTTGGCGTGGTTATCTGCTCGGCCAGAAGCAGCCATGGCGTAATTATTCTATTTCCTTGTAATGAATATATATATATATATATATATATAGTGAATATCTGAGCCTCTTTGCAGTAGCTTTGAAATGGGCATTACACATTGACTGAATCATTGGGCTGAAGCTATTATGAAATTGGGGCAGTGTTGTAATTCAGGCAGTGGCAGTATCAGTTGTTTGTCAGTACACTTTTGTCCATAAGTGCATGTATATGTTTCTGGTTTAGATTTAATGTGGATTTGCCATGTGTATCCAAGTAATCTTAGCCATACGATCAGAATTTTTGGCGGGAAAATTGATGAGTTCAATTGGAGCTGATTTTTCCATCAGCTTTTATATACTCGTATATAGTAGATACGCGATTTACAAAGAGTGCATGCCAGTTTCACCGTTCACACATTTTAGATTCATGCATCCACAAATTTCAATTTGATTCCTCATCTTGATCCTCCGGACGCGTCAATTCTTGTCGTTGATCTTTCGGGCACAAGAAATGGGAAGGGAAGGAGCCAATGTAAAGGCTAGGGTTTGTAATCCTACTAGCTCCCGACCATGAATCAACAATCGAGGCCCAAAGTAGGAGTAGAAGCTACGATGGAGGAGAATCAAGCCACGATGAGCAGCAAAATTGAAGCCAAATCCAGTGTCCAAATGGGTTTTGGGGGTATTATTAATTACTAGTTCTTCACTTTCCTCTTTGTATATGTGTTGATTTCATGCTACGTTTTCACTTTTCATCTAAAATAAAATTAAAATGGTGAAACTATTTTGAAAAATTGAGAATTAGGAGTAAATATGATGATGAAAATGAAATTTGAGCTTGAGGAACAAATCAATTCGGACTTTATAATTTCTTGATTTTTTGTCACTTCATGGGTTGGTAAGTGGCTTTCATTTGTATTGTTTTTAATAAAAATTAAAATAAAACCTTCTTCTGTATATTTTCATTGTAAAGCCACAAAACATACCCTAAAATTTATTGAATTAAATATTCAATTAAACAAATTTGTTTTTGATTAAAATAAATTATTGTTGTGCTTTGGGCCGAAATAAAATATGTATTGATATCCAATAAACATAATTGGGATAAATATCATAGAGATAAATCTAATATGTTGACTACTTGTGTGATCTTGATTGGGAACCTGAGTAAAGACCCAAATTAAGAATAAATGAAGAATTTGTTTATGAAGTGAACTTTGAAATGATTTAGGGCCTATTTAGGAATAGCTTTAGCGATTAGCGTTAGCGTTTTCAAAAGGCTATCTACGGGCAACTTTTAGCGTTAGCGTTTTCAAATTAATCTGCACTATTAAAATTTTATCCAAAATGCTGACGCTAATCGCTAACGTTATTCCCAAACAGGCCCTTATTGAAATAAATCATGAGAATAAATTAAATGTAAGAACCTTTTTAAGTAAAGGTCAATTAAATCAATTTTGACTTTATCAATGTCAAACTCCTAAAATATGATATCGGAAAAAGTATTATAAATAAATATAAAAATTATATCGTTGGATAGAGTTCAACTATCCGATAACAACGGTGCAAACGGATTTCAATTCGGAGAAAGTTGGAACAGAAAGTGTACCCCGACTGGGACCAAAATTAGTCCCAACCAGGGAGCGGCGTTGATACGAGAAACGTAACGATGAAGGACTTCGAGTGCCTTCGTACTCCAAGAGGTTTAAGGATTTTGAATTCTATTATTTGATACCCAGTAGGTAAGGTACAACCTCTATTTATAGGTGGTGGAGGAATCCCAATCCTACTAGAACTAAACTAACTACCCTGTCGGTTCAACAAAGGCGTCAAGGGAAAGAACCGAAAAGAAAACCCTTGAAGGAGCTTATAAACCGCTCACCTACAAAAAATCTATTACATATAATTATATAAATATAAATATTAAATAAACTACTTTAGTACGTAGTCTTCCTGCCAAGCAGGAACTCTCCTTGCCCGCTGCCCCCTTCGCACCGTGTTGCCCCGAGGTTTAGCCCCGGACTCCGCTTTTGAACTCTTCGTAACAGGCGCCTCCTCCTCCACTCATCCGATCGTGATTCAATTCCTACGCAACACCCTCTGTCTTGTTCTTCATCATCTTCACTATATAAAGACCTAAAATTTCTCATTCTTCACCAAAAGTTGTGAAACTACTACCAATGTGTTCTTAAGACTTAAGAGTGTGGGGAGTATTCTGAAATAGTTGGTGGTCACCGAAGTCGTCAGAGTTGGGAGAAATCGTCACTGGAAGTTTCACTCGAAAATTCTCAAAACCTTCGTTAAGCTTTGAGGTAAGCCCGTAGGTTTATCTAGTGACTAGAATGTTCGTATAGATCGTTTCTACGTTTATAAACGGTCGTTTGGTTGAGTTTTGTATTTGACATGCTTGAAGAATCAAGAATCATAATAGAACTGCATTTCTGTCTTGCTATCAATTCTTTTTTATTATTAACACACAAGGAAAGTAAGACTTTTTTTTGATATGTGGGTAGATGGTTTTATTCATGGACTACGATGATAGATTATCATCTTTATTGTAACTAATAATCCGTAGACATTTTGGCATTTTGGTTTCCATTTATAAAATTCAGTTTCATAGTGCATGATATAAATTATACCTAGTAGATATTATTATTTTAATCAAATTATTGTAGCTTATTGCTTGTTCAATTTCACGAAGGCAGACAAAGGGTAGGATTTATGAAGGATTAGGAACAATAGAAATCATTAATTTCACAAATGGAGTACTGTAATATTAGGTGAAGAGAACTTTTTTTTGAAAAATGTGAAAAATCCAAATAGTTTTTTTTTTTGCAGGAAATGAACTAACAGAGATGATTTGATCAAGCAATGAGTGAATTCCACTTTGCTCTCTTCTTCATCAGACTCCCCATGCCTCCTCCATTGCAGAGAAGATCATCACTACACCACCATGATGTGTTCAACCGCAATCTCAAATCTTCAAAAACACACCCGCCCACATCTATTCCTGCAAGAATGCTGCTCCAGCATGAAACGCCTCATGGAATTTCACGCCCATTTCATCACTAGTGGCCTCTCTACTCACCCCACCATCCTCAGCTCCATCGTATCCTTCGCCGCACTCTCTCCTGCCGGGGATTTGGGTTACGCCCGCTCCGTTCTCGCCCGCATCACCCAACCCAATTCTTTCATGTTCAACACCGTGATAAGAGGCTACGCTTCGAGCTCCGACCCGGGTTCCGCTTTTGTTCTTTACAGTTTCATGATCGGACATGGCATTGTTCCCAACAGTTACACTTACCCTTTTGTGATCAAGGCCTTATCGAAGGGTGGTAGGGATTGGTTGTGCGGTGGTGAAGCCACACATTGTTCTGTGATCAAGTACGGCCATGTCTCGGATCTTCATATAGCTAATTCGCTCTTGAATATGTATGCCAGTTTCGGGTTGTCGGAAGATGCGCACAAGGTGTTTGATGAAATTCCCAAACCGGATGTGGTTTCTTGGAACGTGATTGTTGATGATCTTTGTCAAAACGGTCGCTTTAATGAGGCCTGGTACGTTTTCTCCCGGATGTGTAAAAATGGGATTCGGCCTAATTCGGTCACATTTCTCTCCCTTGTGTCTTCTTGCACAAAGAGCAGTGATTTGGGTACTGGTAAAATGGTACATTTGCAAATAATGGTGATGATAGGAAATAGTATCAGCAAAAATCTTGAGAACTCATTGCTTGATATGTACTGCAAGTTTGGTGATCTGGATTCAGCTGAGAAAATGTTCCATATAATGGAAGTAAAGACCGTTTTTGCATGGACTTCACTGCTTGATGGTTACATACTAAAGGGTGAACTCAAAAGAGCTGTGGAAGTTTTTAATCGCATGCCTTTAAAGGACACAACTGCTTGGAATGTCATGCTTTATGGTTTCCTAGAGGCTGGTGATGTTAATTCAGCTGAAAAGATTTTCAGAGAAATGCCAGAAAGGGATTTGGTGTCATGGAACAGTATGATTCTTGGATATGCCCATAACAAGAAACATATTGAGTGTTTGCTGTTTCTTAAAGAAATGCTGTTTTCGGGGGTAAAACTTGATCGGATCACCTTGCTTGGTGTGTTTTCTGTTTGTGGGTATGCAAGGGAAGCACAGTTTCTCGGTGAAGCCGTACACTCTCATATGGAAAAACTTAACATAAAGGGAGAAGAAGTAGAGACTGCTTTGATGGACATGTATTCCAAATCTGGTTCTTTTGAGAAAGCTATAAAAGTGTTTGAAACTATAGCAAGAAAATCTGTGTTGGCTTGGAGCGTCCTAATCGCGGGACTAGCTATGAATGGTCTTGCAAATGAAGCTCTAAATTACTTCCATCTGATGTGTGAAGCCAGAGTAAAACCAAATGAAATTACGTTTTTAGGCGCTTTGTGTGCCTGTAGTCATGCAGGTTGGTTGTTAAAGTATAAGTGTATAACCCATTGGGAATATACCCATACTACACCCTATAAGTGTTGGACTTTGTACATGTTGTTATGAGTTTTGATCTCATTTAAATGAGTTATGAGTTTTTCGCTCATGCCCATTGTTCCTATGTTTTTTAGGATGAAGGCACACAGTCTATTCGTGAGAAACCCTTTCAAAAATCTCAAATTTACTTCATTTGGGGTTCTTTTGACACCCATCATGAGTGCCAACTAAGACACATGCCATTTGAGGATTTTATGGTGCTCCGTTCAACCCTGAGTTAGTTCCTATCCACCCCCAAGTCTGTCCCACAGCCCCCAAACTCAATAGTATTTACTGTAGCATAACGGAAAATAGGGCGCAGGGGTTTAGATAGATAAGAACCACTTTGGGAATGAATGGAACAATGTAGAGCCCTCAAACCTCTAATGACGAGGTGTCATATTATGACACCAGTTATGGGTATCAAAAGATTCTAGCTCAATTTACTTATTGATCTATATTTCACCTTCTTGGTCTAATCTATATATTTAAAACAGGTCTTGTGGAAGAAGGCAAGGAGTTGTTCAGAGATATGGTACAGATCCACGGAAATACACCAAGGTCTGAGCATTGTGGCTGCATGGTGGATCTTCTTGGGAGAGCTGGTTTGCTGAAGGAGGCAGAGAAGTTCATTCAAGAATCTGCGCCCGCCATAGCTGATGAAGCTGGAGCTTTGGGAGCACTTGTTGGGGCTTGTAGAGTGCATGGTGAGATTGGGATGGCAGAAAAAATTGCCAAAAGACTTGTGGAAATCGACCCATATAATTCGGCCAGGTATGTTCTCCTCTCCAATATCTATGCTGCAGAAAACCGGTGGGGTGACGTTGAGAAGGTGAGGAAGAGAATGAAGGCTTCAGGGGTGCAGAAAACACCAGGATTTAGCTTGATCCAACTGAAATATGGTGGCTGATTTTATACACTGAAAACAAGTTCAACAATCACAAGTACGCAAGTTTTCCTGCTTTTTTTCACTTGTATTGGATTTTCATTACACCTTCTTCTCTCAGACCTCTGAACCAGTTAAGGGAGGAGCTGAATATGTATTAGCATCAATCATTTTATTAATTCTATGCGTCTATTCTAACATCTTGGCATAATTACTTGTGTGGTTCAGGAACATTGATGATGTGGACAAAACAATGGATGAGATTAACGAGCAGACTGAGAATATGAAGCAAATTCAGGAGGCACTGTCAGGGCCACTTGGAGCCGCAGCCGATTTTGATGAGGTACTACTTTTTGATCCTCTAGGTTGGGTGTGTGTACGTCTGTGTTCTGTACAGAGAATCTCTAAGAATGTGTTATCACTTATCAGGATGAACAGGAGGCAGAACTTGAGGAGCTAGAAGAAACTGAATTGGAAGAACAACTTCTTCGACCTGCTACCACAGCACCTGCTGCCCCAATCCATGCATCAACAGCAGCTGGCAGGCAACCAGAACGCTGTCCTCCCCGGAAGAACACTGCTGAGAAAGATGAGCTTGCTGCTCTGCAGGCTGAGATGGCTCTTTAGGGAAAAAGGTAATTTCTTGTTACTTTTCTATTATCATGCTCATTTAATTTTTGAAGTTAATTTCATTTGTTTTTTTTTTTTTGAAAATTCGAAGCTTCTGTTTTTGGAGCTTGAATTGCCTCATGTATATTGGGTCTAGTTTGTGTCTGAAGATGATTGCAAAAATCAACACTTAGCCTTTGTTTGGTGAAGGTGAAATAGGAGAGAGAAATGGAGATTTTTTGTTTTTTTTCCAGGTGAAAAGAGAAATGGGAGAGTGAAAATGGTGGGGTTTTTTTTTTTTACTTTTTCTTCTTGATCTCTCCTACTAAACAAAACTCGCAATCTACCATGCCTCTCCTTGTCATTTTCAAAGGGTAAAAACTGAAACTTTGTTTTGATCTTATAGCAGGTGTAAAATGAAAATCAATCATAATCCATCTATTATCAGTCTCAACCACTAATGTATGGTCAAATTTGGAAGTCAAATAGCTTTAAAAAACAGTTTTATAAAATAACCATGGCAAGTCAAAGTACAATTGTTATTTACGGACAAATATGGCATCATTTTTTGCGAACAAGAATATACTCTAAGATAACATACTCCATAATTATAACCATCACTCCTGGAAATTCATTATCTTTACAATAATACTCTAGGATTACATATTGCTCATAGATACGCCTAAAAATCGGTGGATCCATGTAAAACTTAAAATTCTCTTGGAGTATTGTTGTAAAAATATTAAATTTCCAGGGGCGTTGCCGATAATTATGTAATCTTGGAGTATTCATGTAAAAACCTCAAATTTCTCAGTGTATTTACAAGAATCATTTATTTTTCTGCTTCGTCGCTGGCATGTAAATTTCGCAATTCCTCAGGTCAAATTGGATGGCTAAATCAAAGGTGGAATTCACAGGTTGATGTATCTCTACCCTCTTAGTTTAAGTGATCATCATGATAATGTGCATTTGAAAAGGAAAAAAAACTCTACTGGTGAGGGTGTGCTGTTTTTTTGTATAGATTGCATCAAGAAAGCATGTATTTCCCTAGTAATATTGCTACTCTATTATTTGTGAAACTTTAAATTAAACTTTTGTTCACTTGTATAAACCCCCTCCCCCCCACTTTGTAATAAATTTAAAAATATTACTTACTATATGGTTCTTTTGTTCGTGTACACGCTGCACATTTTCTCGCCCTTATGTTTCAGAATAAGGCTCGACTTTTTGCGTTTAGAGTAAGGTTTCATATCTTGTTTGACACAAATATTAAGGAGTACGACATTGTGTGATTGAGATTTATACAAAAAAAAATGCGAAACGCATAATTCTTAACCTTAAAAATGTGGAACTTCATTTGGTATTTTGTACGGAGTAATACACTAGAAATGAAATGTGCATTTTTTGGGTGTAGATGGAGTGTAGCTATTTCCTTGGTCTTATAATAAGACTCATGTTTGATTTCACAAGTTTAAGAAAAAAAATTGAATATTTAAAAGTATATAGTTGAAGTTTGTTTGGAAGATTCAAGGTACAAGTTTTTAGCCACTTGAGTATTTTTTTTTTATGTGATGATATGAGGGAAGTGTACGTTAATTTTATGAGGTTTACAACCCGCCGCCGCCGCCCATGAACAACCCATGCGGCCGGACAGGATCTCCGCCGTAAACCTCGTTCACATACTTCTTTATCTCAAATAACGAGGTGAAGATGATTCCCCAAGAAATAATGGCTTAGACATACATGGCGGTGGTTACATAAGTTTTCCCGGCTGTTCCTTTCTCTTCTTATTTCTCTACTGCGACGATGGATCCGAGGAACAACAAGACGACAAGGGATATGCTTCAGCATCGGTGACGGGAAGAAATTTACATTGTCGGCCGGTGTTTGGACATGGGTTTTATTCTCTTGTTTCTCTTTTGGCATAGGTAGAAAAACAGAGTGTTTTGGTTGTCTTTTGGAAAGAAAAATCAGTATAGAAATCACCTTAAATATGTTAGGACTGCGCGTGCCCTCACCCCAACCCCGCATTAGTATGATATTGTCCGCTCTGGGCCAAGCCCTCACGGATTTGTTTTTGGGCACCTCCCAAAAGGCCTCATACTAATGGGGTTGGGTGAACCTATATATTATGGTTCATTTACTCCTACTCATCCGGTATGGAACTTGGAGGAATCCCAACAAAATAGGACTAAAACATAGAGAAAAGTACCAAAATAGGACTTTCATGTTTTTTTTTCGAAATAGGACGTTGCACTGTGGTAATGTGACTTAGCCCTGTGGTAATGTGGCAGTGTACATGGGCACATTATTATACTTTTTTGGTAATGTATATGACCATGTTTGGTAATGTTGATAGAATTTAGGATGGGATATGGATAACTGGATTCGGTAATAAGACACTTGGGTTGAACCACTTTAAAAGATTGAATCCAATCAATTAGTTAGTTCAACTCTAGAGCTTATATACCGATTATTTTACTCTTAGATTTCCGATGTGGGATGTACTCTTACACTCCCCCTCAAGTGGACAACCGGGCCATTTTGAATCTAACCGGTTGACCACTTGCAAATGAACTCCCATTCCCTTGACTTTTTTTTTGAGCGCCAACACCTAAATGACCACGAGCCGCTGGGTATGGACTTTCAAACGAGCAATCGTGTTAAACAGGCCACAGGCCGTTGGGTACAACCTCCATACGAACAACTGGGCTAAAGACTAACGGGCCGCTAGGAATGAACGTCTAGACGGACACCTTGACAAACGAGGTGGGCTAAAACTGGCTTTGATACCATGATAGAATTTAGGATGGGATACGGATAGCTGGATTCGGTAATAAGACACTTGGGTTGAACCACTTTAAAAGATTGAATCCAATCAATTAGTTAGTTCAACTCTAGAGCTTATATACCGATTATTTTACTCTTAGATTTCCGATGTGGGATGTACTCTTACAAATGTAAGTCCTATTTTGGGAAAAAAACATGGAAATCTTATTTTGGTATATTTTCAATGTTTTAGTCCTACTTTGGTCTTTCTTCCAAATCAGTATGGGAATAAGGTTCTCTCCCTCTATTTTTTTCGGTTTGAGCAAAATCTCTCCACCCAAATTTACTTCAATTTGGAGTTTTTGTTCTTCCTCTCCGGTCCCACGTTCGGCGCCAAAATGATTATGTAAATTATCGACCGGTATATCATTCTTAGTCGGACAAAAACAATAAATTAGTCTAAAAATACACTAAAATATGAAAACAAGGATTTTGACGTGGAGACCCAAATCGCGATAAAACCACAGGCCTTTTTTGGCAGTACCTTGCAAACGGGGGATTTTTAATAATATCAGAGGTTGTACACGGTATATAATTTAGGCGTAGAAGCATAGTTTTAAAAACCGGACCGGACCGGCCGGTTCGGACCGTGAACCGGCGAACCGGTGGTCCAACCGGTCCGGTCCTTTGGACCATTACCTGCATTGAACCAGTGTGAACCGGTCCGAACCGGTGCGAATTGGCCGGTCGAACTGGTCCGGAATTTTAATTTTTTTTTTTTGCAAATTTTTGCATTTTTCTCCAAAAACCTACACCATGGGGGCTTGAACTCAAGATCTTTTAGACAATTATAGTTAAGTTCCTACCATCTAAGCTATGATGATTTTTGTTTCAAGTTCACTTAATTTTTAAACTATTTCATCATTAAAAAAAGTTTGTGTAAAGATTTCTTTTTATTTTTAAAAATATAATTGATAGTATTACAAGATGCATATCATGCAAATATATCATTTGAGTGTTTTTAAATATTAGACAACTTATTTGAAAAAAATAAAATTATGTCTACACTTATAAGGTTTTTAATATTGTTTTTTAAATACGTAAATTTTATTTTTTAACTTAGTAAAATAACTCAAGTGTATTAATATAATTTTAGTCAAATACTATAAATTACTTTCTTTAGTTATTTATAAATGAAGAAGTGCGTGTGTCTAAAATATTGAAGCAATTGATTCTAATATAAACTTCATATCAGAAAACTATTCGATCACTTATTTAAATATTTTTTAAAAAAATTGTGTAAATTATAAAAAAATAAATATCACATCTTCTTTTATAATTTTTTATTTGTTTAAATACACATTTGTTTCAATTTAATGCTACTGCTCAAATAATTAAATTGCTTATAAAGTTAGTAATACATCATAAATTCTTTATTTATAGATAAAGGAAATATCATTTCATTAAATATTATTTTTTATGTATGTATGTGTGTGTGTGTGTGTGTGTGTGTGTGTATATATATATATATATATAAAATTTTCAAATGTGCGTGAACCACTGGTTCGACCACTTGAAACACCGGTCCGACCAGTGAACCAGTAAACCAGTACCTTGACCGGTTCGGTCTCTGGTCCGGTTCTAAAAACTATGCGTAGAAGTCATTAATGGTGGAGCTATAAGCTCAATGAAGAAGAAGAAAATCTACAATCTAGAGAGAGATAAATATGCAGGGGAGAGTGATGAGAGGAGTCTCACAAAAATGAAGGTAACCCCTTCTTTTATAAAAGGAGGAGAGGATCTTCGGAGGAATATTCTCTTATTTTTTCATTTTACTAAACAGGCCCGGTTTGGTTATTCTTTGTAAATAATTGGAAATGTGAGCCGAGCCACGTATTATTTCCCATCAGAAGAATCTAGAAGAACTGGAAGAAAGTAGAAGAATTGGAAGAAACTGGAAACAATTAGAAAAAATGGGAGAACTTAAAAAAACTTTTTTGTGTATTTTTATATAATTCTCATTCTAATTCTTGTTCTTTTAAATTATTATTTTTTTTGTTGTTGTTTTTGTTATTGACATCATGTTATCTTAATGAATGCTTTTAAGATAAAAATAATATTATTATTTTTCATACACAAAAAGCTACTTTCGCAAAAAAATAATTAAAATATAAAATTAGCAGAAATATCAAAATGTTAAATATTTAAAAGTTATTTTGGCTACGTAGCACGGCACTTTATTTATGCAGTATTTATCATAAAATAATATATTTGTAATTATACTTTATATATTACAGAATTTTGTTTCAAATATCAGCATGTCATATAATATAATTAAACTTATTTTTTCCTTTAATGATTCAAATTTTATTTTCACTGTAGCCCTACTTTTGGAATAAAGATATAGAATTTTTTTAATACATTTTTTATGTTTTACTCCTACTTGAGTCATTTTCTCTAAATATTGTTTTTTTCTTATATAAATTTAGATTGAAAAAACATTCTATATAACTATTTTATCCATAATTTTTTAAATAGTGTAAAGTATTTATAAAAAATAGAAAAATGAAAAGAAAAATTAATTTTTAAAATATTGATTTTTTTATTATATAAATTTAGATTAAAAATACATTCTATATAACTATTTTATCTATATTTTTTTAAATGTTTAAAATATTGACATTTTTCTGTTTTATTATGAAAATTAATATACAAAAAATGGTTCTATTCATATTAAGAAGTTGAAGAAATAATAATAATTAGTGTGAATTATAAAAATAGTGAGATTAGAAAAATGAAATAATCTAGCAAAAAGGAACTGGAAGAAGTAGTCCGCCGCTCTACCAAAATTAATGTTCGAGTAATTATTTATCAAAGTTCAATGTCCAACATAAAAAACGAAAAAGTTCCGACCTGCCGGATTCGAACCAGCGACCTAAGGATTACCTGCTTCGACTACAGTCCTCCGCTCTACCAACTGAGCTAAGGTCGGTTACGATCATTATTTCCAACACCATGTTATATAGTATCTTTTCCTATGATAATACATTCCTTCCAACATTCTTTCTCAATCCTAATGATAAATAACACCAGTATTTTTGGTGGTTTGCAAGACAAGCATCAATAATCCTTCTGTTTTCAAAACTTATTTCTAAACTTCCTATGGTTTCAAAATGTTACACCTGTGCCCCCTCTATTCATTTTCCGGCCATTTTCCCGGTAAAGAAAGGGAGCATTGGTGCATATTTTTTAAACCATAGGGGTATCAGTGCTGATTTTTATTTCTTGCTTATTTTTTTCCCATTTTTCTCTTTTTTTTTCATTTATTAATAAAGTTTTTTTAAAAATTATTTTTATAATGTTCTTAAAATTTAAAGTTATTTTTGTTTAAAAAAATTAATATATAATGCATATGTATGTCTCAAATTAACAATTTTTGTTTTTTCTGAAAAACGAAAGTAAATTTTTCTGAGAACTTCAAAAAATGAGGAATAAAATAATAAACATAATAATACAAAATTAAAAATGAATATCCTTTTTGGACATCTCAATTCTAAGGACTTTTTTATGTGTGTTCAAATTTTTTGTGTCAAAGACTTTTTTTGCGTATTTTAAATTTTTCATTTTGTTTTTCCATATTTTTATTTTTTTGCTTTGGGGTTTTTTTAACTTTCAAAAAAAAATACTCTAAGTAACAAAAATGAAAATGCTTAATTTGTGAAAGATGTAATGTACCTTAATTTTTTTATGTTTATTCCAGACACAAAGGATTTTAAAATTTTTAAAACATTATAAAAAATTGAAAATATATTTATAAAAAATTCTAGGAAAAAGAAAAAGAGATAGAAAATATTTTTTTAAAAAAAGGGAAACACAAATAATAAACAAAAATAAGAAATGAGCATGAATGCCCCCTATGATTTATAAATTATGCGCCAATGCCACCTCTTCTCCGGAAAATGACCGAAAAATGATCAGAGAGTGTGTGGGTGCAATGTTTTGAAATCATGAGAACTTTAGAAATAAGTTTTGTAAACAAAGGGAGTATGGTACCAATTTTCCAAACTACAAGGGACATCAAAGCTATTTGGCCTAAGTTTTAATACATTTGTGATAATCGGCCTATTACATTGTTTGGATCAAGAGAAAATAAAAAGAAAAGAATGGGAATGAAAAAAATAAAAAGAAATAAAAAAGAAAATATATGTTTGGATGGATAAAAAAGGAAGCAAAAAGTAAAAAAGGAAGAAAATGTGATATTGCAAAATTCAATTTTTATCCTTGTTTTTTGCAAAACGTAATTTAATACATTTTCTCTCTTACGTTTCCCTTTTCTACTCTATTTAGGAAAGGATTTTAAGCTTCACGATGATACCCTATAATTTAGGATGATACCCTATAATTTAGGAGTCATGCTTGAATAACTCAATAACATCAACTTAGGGCACTAGAAATACGTTTGAAGCCCCGGGGCTTCAAAACGGGGCTTCAAACTTTCTCTCTTTGCTACATTAGCTTTAACTTACACCCAAAATTCACTGGAAATGGGTTTGAAACCCTGAGGCTTCAAACCTTCATTTTTTACATTTTTAAATATAAATCTTCTAAAATTATATTAATAAAATTTAATTAATTTATTATTTAATTATATTGAAACACGAATAATAAAAAATACATTCATTAAATAAAAAAAAGCGACAATAATTAAAAAAAGTTTCATTAATAAAAAAACTAAGGTAAATTATATTTCTCCTTGATCTCTCTTATTCTTTGCTCGTATATCATTCATCTAATCTCTGACAACGTCCTGGGGTCGGTTTACATGACTTTCATCTCGGCCTCCTGCTCCTTTAGCTTCAACTCCTTTTCCATTAGCTTCAACCTCTCTAATTCTCGGAGATTGAACGTCCGAAGTTGTTCAACCATTTCCCGGCCGATTTCGTTGCGGGAAGAAGCAGATACAGAGGCGGACCCTCCCGAACCAGACGCAATGGATTTTTTCTTCTTTCTTCCGATCGACCGTGGAATGGGGTCCTCGTCATCGGAATCCTCAATGTTGAAGGGGGGGATTTGATCGGTTGAACCGAGAGTCTCGTCAACCTCAATCTTGGCGTCGACGGTGGATCTTTTCCGGAACGATCCGCCGTCGGGATTGTTGAGTTGTTGCCACTTCGGGGAACAGCTCAAAATCCTCCAAAGATTGATGGGCACCTTGCCTTGGTGCCCGTCGTCTTGATACCGAGTCGTGGCAAGCCGGAGAACATCGGCGTCGTTCGTCCGTTTCTCCGGGACCGGGAGCATTATTCGTAAACTCAGATAAACTTTCAGACTTTACGGTTGATGTGGCTCCATTTGGAAGTGAGTTGGTCCCGGATTCGGTAGGAGCCGTCCTTGTTCATCGCCGTGAAGACTTCTCCTCGATACGATCCCACATCGCATCCTTCAATTGCTCCGAACTTTTAAAAATGTATTACACAATTTTTTTAGACACCATTAAATATAATATATATAAATAAAAACATAAATATATTAGAAAAAATAAATATTTTACCAATGAAAGGATGCTCGGAGACGTCAACCCAAGCCGACGCCAATATGCACTCCTCCTCCGGCGTCCACTTTTGGATTGATCGTGCCGCCTCGATCATCGTGCTTTTAGCTTTGTGGCTTTTCCGGCGTATACTTTTTTTCGATCCAGACGGTTCCGATTGAGTCTCCGGAACCGAATCTCGGTCAACGTACCCCGATTGTTGCATCTCGTAAATCGGCGGTCGATCGCCCCACTGTTGGTACAACCACATCGCGGAGTCGCTCGGCGGGAGATCGTCGGAAAGAAGCCAGAGCCGGAAGGATTCATGTTAAAAAGAGAGGGGGTGATTTCGAATTTTAAAAATTGGGAAGAAGAAGAGATTCAAGATGGAGAAGGTGTGAGAAATTGGGAGGGGGAAGGTTTGAATTTATAAGAATTTTTTTGGGGGGTCTAACGGCTATAATAGCCGTTAAGGGGAGAGGAATTACGCAGCGTCATTCGTTTGACGCACGCCTCTTCACGCCCCGTTAACGCCGGCGGGGGCGGTGTTTAACGCCCCCGGGGCGTTAAACGCCCCGTAACGCCGGTGGGCGTGAGAGGTATACCCACTGCTCTTAGACAACATGTATGACGACCATCTCTAGATTTAGAGCACTGGAAATAATTTTGAAGTCCTGGGCTTCAAACTGGAGCTTCAAATTTTTTTTCTCTGCCACATCAAGTTTAACTTACTTCACTAATTCACTGGAAAATGGGTTTGAAGCCCCGGGGCTTTAAACTGGGCTTCAAACTTTCATTTTTTATATTTTAAACGCACATCTTCTAAAATTAGATTAATAAAATTTAATTATTTAATTTTATTCATTAAAAAAATTTATGAACAACAAATACATTCATTAATTTAAAAAAATTGCATTCATTAAATAAAAAAATTACATTTATTAATAAAAAAAATTATATTCATTAAATAAAAAAGTACACGGTGCGATAACGGGAAAGGGGGGCGGGGGGCTCCAACGACAAAATTTTGGCCTACAATTTGCGTCAAAATTTTGACACTGCAAAAATAACGCTGCTATCACGGGAAAGGGGAGCGGTGTTTAAAGCCCCTGGCGTCAAAAGCATCATAACGCCGCTCGGCGTTAGAGGTATTACCACTGGCCTTACATCAAAAGATATAAACCATTTATGAACACTAGTGGTGAGCGTGGTACGGTATAGTACATTATTTAGCTCGTACCGATATCGTACCAAATATTTCAGTTCGGTATGGGATTTTACGTTGGACCGATCCCGATACTGAAGCATAAGTTCGGTATGGTTCGGTATCGGTTTCGATATGAATCGGGATGAATATATACGTACCTAGTTTACATCATAAGATTTAACAAAACCTTTTATTTTTGAAAAATCGAATGTACATTTAACCAAAGAAATATAAAAATTTAAAAATGAAAAAATGAAATGCAAGAATTACTTATGAAAGTTAGTTTATATTTCACATATTAAAGAGAACAAGTGATAACAAAGTATTATTTCAAATATTCTTCTACTCATCTATAAAAAATAAAAAAACTCTTATTAAAGTACAACTTAAACATAATGAAAATAAATTAAATTGTCTATATAATTTTTTTATTTAATGAAGAAATATGAAAAGATTATTATTTTATAATATATTAGTATATATGTTCGGTTCGGAAATTTTGGTATGAGAAGTAACCTCGTACCGTTCCCAAATTCTGGACCGACCGTTCTGTTCGGTATGGTTCAGGTTTCTTTTTGATACTTTATCGGTACAATATTTTTCAGTTTGGTATTCTCAATTTTTTTAAAAAATATCGGGATTAGTCTGATCCATACTCACCCCTAGTGAACACACAAAGTTCGCAGACAATTATACTGCCGGGTATCATATGTGAAAAAATTATCAACAATTGGCACTGTTAGAATATGAATAAGGCCCCGTTTGGTACACGGAATTCAAACAATGGAATTGGAATTGAGGACTTGAATTCCAATTCTCGTGTTTGGTAGCACAAAAATTATGTGAATTCGGAATTGGTAGTGCAAAAAATGAATTGGAATTGGTGAATTCAATTCAATAGAATTGAATCTCATGAAATTTTAATTCCAATTCAATTCCAATTCCATCAATTCCGTGTACCAAACAGACCCTAAATGTTCTTGGACCACAACCACAAGCTTGAGCTTTTGGTTGAGTTGGTTCTTTGACATGGTATCGGAGCCTCGTTGACTAAGAGGTCACGAGTTTGAAACTCAGCGCCATACAATTTTAAAAAATTAAGATTTCACGTGCAAGGCTCGAAAAAGTATACACGAACCTCATCGGTCCCTCAGGCGGAGTATCATATATGAAGAGGCCTTTCATTTTTTATTTATTTTTGTTTAAGGACAACCTATTTCAATACGGAATTACCAAATATGAAAGTATACTAGTCACAGTTGTTGACTTTGATAGACTCCATATAAGGGGATTGATTGAATTGAAGATCTTAGCTCAATAGAGACAGAGAGTGTGTATTCATGGCGGAAAACAAACCAGCCAGCCGTCGTTTTCGTGTTCTGATGCTTCCATGGTTAGCTCATGGCCATGTCGTCCCCTACCTCGAGCTAGCAAAAGAGCTCCACCACCGCAACTTCGTCGTCCATTTCTCTTCCACCCCGGCGGTTCTCGCTTCTCTCCAGTCCGCCCCCAACTCATCTGCCTTCCTCTCCCAAATCCACACCGTCCCAATCCACCTCCCCGCCGCCGCCGACCTCCCTCCCTCCCGGCACACCACCAAAGATCTCCCCCGCCACCAGATCTTCGCCCTCTGCAAGGCCTTCAGAATGTCCGCCCCCGCCCTCTCCCTCATCCTTGACGAAATCGAACCCGACCTGCTCGTCTACGACCTCTTCCAGCCATGGGCGGCGGAGGCCGCCGCGTCCCGTGGAATCCCCGCCGTGTGCTTCTGCATCACCGGGGCAGCCTCCATTGCCTTCACCCACCACCTGCTCCTCCGCGGATCGACGGCCGGATTCCCCTTTCCGGCGGTCTTCATGACGCCGAACGAGCTAAGGGCACTCAGGGAGAACACGGGAAGCATTGACCCGGAAGACAGAGTCGCAATTCTCAAGTCATTGGAGCTGTCAAACGACGCCGTTTTGACCAACACCAGCCGCGAAATCGAGGGGAAGTACATCGACCACCTCTCCGCCGTCCTCGGCAAATCCGCCGTTCCCACCGGCTCACTCGTCCGCGTCCCGGGGAAAAACGGCGGGGAAGAGAAAGCCGAGGATCACGAAATCCTCCGGTTTCTCGACGGAAAGCAAAGGCAATCAACGGTGTACATCTCATTCGGGAGCGAATACTACCTGTCAGAAACCGAGATTCATGAAGTGGCTAAGGGATTGGAGCTCAGCGGCGCCAATTTCGTATGGGTCGTTAGGTTTCCGGCGGGGAAGGAGGCGAAAATCGAGGATTCGGTGCCGGAGGGGTTTCTGGACAGGGTAAAGGGGCGAGGGGTAATATTGGAAAAGTGGGCACCTCAGATCCAGATTCTGGGGCACCAGAGCGTGGGAGGATTCGTGATGCAGTGCGGATGGAACTCCTTTCTGGAGAGCATTCACTTCGATGTCCCATTAATAGCCATCCCCATGCACTCCGAGCAGTTCATCACCGCCAGGATGGCGGCGGAGCTGGGGATCGCCACGGAGGTCATGAGGGACGACGACGGCCGGCTGCACGGAGAAGACATCGCCAAAGCGGTGAAGAGAGTTCTGGAGGAGAAGGAGGGGGAAGAGATGAGAGGGAAAGTGAAGGAATTGAATGCGGCTATGGCGATCAAAGGGAAACAGGGGATCGATGACACGGCGGCGCTGCTGTCTCGGCTGTGCTTGACTTCCGGCGGCGGTAAAGCATGAAGCACTATATCTATCTATCTATCCTCATTTGATTTTATTATCACCCAAGGAGTTGCATGGAAAAATAGGGAAGTCGTAAAACTTATCTTCATCTTCATTGTTGCACAATAAAAGAATTCTTGCCTCAGCTCTTTACTTGAATTCTTGCCTCACCTCTTTACTTTCGACCAAGGAAGAAGATTTGCCTACACACTCTTTAGTCTTTTCGACCCTACTTTCATGAGATCTAATTGGCTTGTTGTTGTTATTTTTTTAAGTGTATAGTCAATTTGTGAAGCTCACTAGCTAATATACAAATGCTATCATAATTAGGAATACTATTATTATTGTCTAACATTCTCCCTCAAGCTAAACACCATGAAACGAGAGAAAGCTTGGAAGCGAGAGCCTTGTACCGTGGAAAAGGCAGCGCCTTTCTACGTAAATCAACAAGCAGGGCAACAGAAGAAACATGTGAGAGTGTCATAGTTTCAGCAATTACTTCTTCTTGAACAAAGTGACAATTGGTGATAACATGCTTATTTCCTTGTGAAAAACACGATTCTTAGTCACACAAATAGCAAACAGATTATCACAAAACAACTGTGGAGGAGAAAGCCAGACCATCAAGACGTCAATAGATAAGTCGGCCACGTTACCTCAGATGCTGCAGAGGAGAGAGCACGGTACTCTGCCTTAGTAGATGATTTGGAGACATGACTCTACTTCTCCGTACTCCGGAAAATAAGATTAAGACCAAGGTAGACCAAGTACCTAGTATTAGAAAGGCCATTTGTCATATCATTCTCCAATCAGAGTAGGTCATTAGAGCCAGAGGACCCTGTCGAAAAACAAAATCTTCCTCAAGTGTGCCGTGAATATATCACAAAATCCGCTTAAAAATTAGAAATCTTGCTCAGTGAGCGCATGCATACGTTGTCAAACATAATTCGCATCAAACCAAATATCTGGTCTAATGTTTGTGAGACATTGAAGAGAACCAACAAGACTACGAAAAAAGTGGGATTTGCAAAAGGAGTGTTAGTGCCAGCATCAATCGGCCGAACAAGAATAGGAGTCGGTGACGACTTACAATCCTCGACGCTAGCCCAGTGGAGCAGCTCGCAAGCATATCAAGCATATTTTTCATGAGAGAGAACCAAGTAATCTGTCGTCCTTTTAACCTCAATCCCTAGAAGGAAGTGAAGGGGTTCGAGGTCTTTCATATATATGAAACTCATGTTGCATGGCCGTAATAAAGTTGTTAATGAGGGTAGAAGTGCTACCTGTGATAATGGTATCATCAAGATATAAAAGTAGTATAAGGATGCCCTGTGAGGTATGCATGACAAAGAAACTATTGTCATGCTCATCTTTTTCGAAAGCCATTGTTGGGTTATGGAACCCGGGGGCCTAGGAGACTAGGCGGAAGAGTATCGAATTAAGTCGAGAGTGCACAAATTTGAGGTCAAGTAAATTAAGAGTATTATTGTGCTTGTTAGAACGTCAGTCCCCCTTCCTTTTGAAGGGGTTAATATGCGAATTACAACATAGGGTTCCGACAGTTGGTCCAGAGTCCAACGGTCTGGGCCCACTAAGATTGGGTTGTTCACTAGCGGCGTCCAACCACATCATTATCCCTAGGATTGCTATACAAAGTAGGTTACAAATAGGGTGGCTAGAACAACTCTGCCAGAGGTATTGCAGGGGTCCAATCGTGGGCCCCTTGATCTTGACTCTTTAGCCAGCTTCCTTGTCTCGATCTGGTCTGCTGGCGCCCCGGGCCGAGGCCGAGAGCGTGCTCTATCTTCGAGAGTCCCCTGACGGAAGGCCGGCCGAGGGTGGTCCGAGAACGACCGACCCTGCCGAGGCCGAGTGTGAACTGCTTCCGGGATGGCCCTCCCAGGTCTTCAGTTGATTCTTGCTCTGGTTCAGCTAAGTGGGCCTTAGCAAGGTTGGGCTGGGCCGCTCTTCCGTTGGGCCGGATACCCCCATTCCCGGGTATCCATCAGCCATAATAAAAAACAAAGCCCGACAATCGCTTTTCTTGGGACTATGCTCTAAGAGCTTGTTTTAAACCATATAGTGATTTCTTCAACTGACACACATAATAAGGAAGTGTTGACTAATATAGCTAAGAGGCTACTCCATATAAATCCTTTGAGGGGCTTTACCATGACAAAAGGCATTAGAGACATCCAAGTGATGCAACAACCAATCATTGTTAACAGCCAAAGAAAGAATAATCGTAATAGTATGTTGTTTGAAAACAAGACTTAAAGTTTCAGAGTAGTCAAGACCATACTTGTGAGTGTATTCCTTGGCCAGTAAATATACATTGTACTTGAAAATAGATTTGTTTGCCATAAAACATCTCATGTGTTCTTATTTATCAAGGAAGAAAACTCCTCATCCATAAAGCATGACACAAAAAGGGAATTGTGCCAGCGGGTCATCATGAGGTGCCTCGGTGGGGGTGGTGGTGGGGTAGGTGTAACACCCCAACTCGCATAACCTGAACCAAGGAGTTAACGAATCAGATTGCTACTAAATTGATATTCACGACACAACAATTTATACAAAATATTCAAAAACATCCCGACACCTAATTAATTACGAAAAGTTTGGAGTAAATTAAAGTTCATCATGTGCGGAAGTCTTAAAATAACGTTCTAGAATAAATGTTTAAACAAAACAATTAATAAATGCATTAATTAAATATTCAAAACGGTAATGACGACGTCATCCATGGCGTCACGTGTCAATGTCCTCCAGGCCGGTCCTCCTGATCCAAATCCCTACCTGCATGCTATCAAAGACAACAAGATTATACGGTCAGCTGAAAGCTGAGTGAGAAAATACCTAACGCTAGAATTAATTTCACAGATAGTATCGCATTTATATAATCAACAACATGAGTGAACAATCAACATTTGTTTTCAGATTCAAGGATCCAATAGTTCCAATTCATGTATTCTCAATGGGCTATTTCTGACCCTCCTCTTGAGCGAAGCGCACTCCAAACGCAGGCTTCCAGATGGCAGCAGAACCTGTTTCATAACATCAAATTTAACTACTTTCTCCGGAAGCAGACGACCTGCCATGACCCAAGTTCGCACCACATCAAATTGACTCTCCGCAACAAGATTGGGCGCCAAGGAGATGCCTTCTTCGTCCTCCAATATATTCAATCGGGAGACTTTATTATTGATTTGCTGGAGCTCTGAATCATCCATGGAAGGAGGAGTGCAAGAAATCGAACAAAAAAATTACAAAGAGCCCTAGATGACTAGGGAGAAAACGCCGCAAAGAACCCTCGATGACTAGGGAGAAAAAGACTTGAGAGACGAAAATATAGTAAATGTTAGCTAGCTGAACTGATACCTTAAAGTTATGTTGAAATAGTAAAGTATGTTGAAATAGTTAAGTTACCTTATTGAAAGGGAATTGATATTTGAGCTCCACTATTTGATGGGGGCACTCCACCCTTGTAAGTGTTTTTGGTTTCCATTCTACATTGCTATACTTTGAGTCAATGACTACATTCCGCAATATTCTATAAATATTTATAAATGAATTTGTCTATTTTTTTAATAAAATAATCTTTTCCGTATATAATTACATATTATAAAAAGATAAAATGGAGCAACATACTATACTTTTTTATTGAGCAAGATTATCTTAAATTAACGATATAGCGTGATATATTCTTTTTTGCCTTTTTTGCTTGTTTAGTGATTAAATAAAAAGATTTTTTTCAATTAAATTAATATTCTCAATTGCACTACTTTTATGATGTGTATACTCAAAGTGTGTAAAAGAAATGAATGTATGAAATGATCACTGTATAACTCGTAAATATGTATGGCAAGAATAAAACGATACTGTAAATCCAAATTTAAGATATATGACATCTCAAAATTTTGATATGGTCAACTTTTTCCTTTATTTACATCGTCACGTTTTTCTCACTTTCTTCAACTATTTTGCTAAGTCTTTGATAAAATAATATATTAATGTTATTATTTGTTTCATAAAACATTTAATGTAGTTTTAAACATGTAATTTCATTTTTAATTTTACCCAATTCTTTTATATATTGAATTAAAAATAATAATTTCACAAGCCATATAATTAAAATGGGACGGGGGAGTATTAATTTTGGAAAATGAGTTAGTGACATAAAAAACTAAAAGAAGAAATGGGTCGGGGGAGTAGTATAAGAAAAAAATTAGTGCGACATAAAAAATTAAAAAGAGATAAAAATTAAAATAAATGAAGGGTAAATTGTTTTAATAAAAATATGAAATTTCACAAATATAATATTTATTTCCAAAACTTAAAATTTATCTCAACATTTTCAACTCATTGAAGTTTTTTCCAACTCTTTCAAATTTGAAAAAGATTAAAAGGGTGGAGCGCCGGAAGTAAATGATGGAGCGTATATATCAGACAAATATATTACTCTTATGTTTAGAATATTTTGTTACCCTGTTTATCTAGACTTTAACTCCTCCCCGTGTATGCATAAATACCCCGACATACCCGACATATTATGAATAAAGTACTCAATTTACAACATCAACTTCCTTATTGAAAAGTATGTTGTGTTATACTACCTGCGTTTATAAATTTCTTTTTCCAATTTTGAGTTATTTTCATACAATCATTCATAATCTTTTAATTTATAATTAAATAATGCGCGCGCACACACACATATATATATATTGTATATTAATTAGAAAAGATAATATTTAAAATCTTTTACATGATAAATCTAATAGAATTATTTTTTATACCAATATCTAATAGTACCATTTTTGTTCAATTCAAAACTAGAATTTACTAATTTTGGGCAAAAAAATCAAAAGTGACAAATAGTGACGCATGGAGTAGTACTCCTCCGTCCTATAATGATCTTTCCGGTTCGCAAAACGAAGAAAAATCTCAAGTTTTTTCAATCTATTTTATTTAAATATTGGTATAGAAATAAAAAATAAAACATACATATTTAAAAACTACACCAAAAGTTCAACAAAACAAGTGGTGACAAGAATATTTTATTTTATCATATAGACCCTGAAAAAACACAAATAAATATAAATTCCCGTGAAGTTGGAATAGTGCTCTGAGAAGATCATTATAGGACGGAGGGAGTAACGTTTTTTTTTTCTATTGCTCCCACTTAGATTTTGTCGCCAAGCACCCTAGAAATACTACGGAGTATATAATTGGTTAGATGTGCTCCTGACTCACTCCCTCTATAGTCTATACTCCGTGTTTTCTTTGGGTAGCCCTAGCGGCGAGGGAGCGACTCAAGTTTCTCTATCTCCCCTAGGGATTTCAGGACCGTAATCTCTCTCCACCTGAAGGTATGGTTTCCAATTCTCTACTCTTCCTATTTCGTTTTCATTTTGGATTTTGATGCCTTTCGTTCCCTGTGGATTTCCATTTCTTTTCTGGTTGAATTCTTGGACTTCAATTTTCTTTCGATCATTTACAGATTGACGCCAAAGAGATCTCATTTGTTGAAACATACTCCGTATTAGTTGTGATTTACTGATCTGAGTGAGATCTAATTTTATGTTGATTAAGCTTTAGATGTTCCATTTTGTGTGTTCCTATTGAGATTCATATCCTCTATGAAGTTCAAATTTTGTGGTGTGGTGAAATGTAAACAGCTTTTTTTCTTGTTGATCAATGAAATATTTAACTTCTGGGTAGAGTGATAGGTTTTACCTACAACTCGTTTTCTAGAGAAATAAGTTTTACAATTTGAGTTTACCAAGTTAAGAAAATGTTGAAAATTAAAAAGTGCGATTGATATTTATTTTAAAGAGATGGATATTGTAAGTCCTATATTTGTTTATTTAATAAATAATAGGTAAGTAAGAACATGTAAATTTTACTTTGGAACATTTTGGACAGGAAAACGTATACATATTTAGAGATGGAGAGGATACTGTACAATAGAAATTTCTGGTTAGCTGTAGTGAGCGATAGTACTTCCTTTCTTGTGATTCTGTTTTCAGTAGAACGTCCAGATGGTATGATTTCCTTTGTCATTTCTTTCGATTTTGCTTTGGTAGGATTTCGACGCCTTTGATTCTATCTCTGTTCATTTGGATTCTGTTATTCATATTTGTATATCTTACACTCCTTGATAGATAGATATAGATTTCTTTCTATTTCATTTTTGGTTTAATATTTTTATTTCAATTGTCGGTAGATTGTAAAATATTGACACTAAAGAGAGTCTACTTCATGAAATGTACTCCCTATTAGTTTTTATTTGCTGATCTATGTGGGATCTATTACTACCAGGATTAAGATTAAGAGATGCCATTTTTGTTCCTCTTAAGAGCCATCTCCTCTATAAGTTGCATTGTTTTGAGCTTTCAGAAACACATTTTAATAGGAAGATAGAGGCACATCACTACATTATGGATGATGAATTGTTGAGATACACTTCTTCCTTCCCTTTTTATCTTTAGGGTTGGCTTCCGTGATTTGAATAAGGTAGAAACAGTGTAGTTGAAATTTATCTAGAGGAGAGAAACATTGTTCATCTTAGAGTGCTGTTTTAATTAAGTTATCTTAATTATCTTACTTTTTCCAAAACTTAAGCATTTTTAAATTCCTTATATTGATTTATATATCTAAATATTACTTCAGGGTTTATAATAAAATGATTTTATAGATTTAATACATTTTTTTATATTTTCAATTTATTTAATAGAAAATGTAAGTCTTAATGTGAATTTAAGAATTTAAAAAACCAAAGTCATAACCCGTTGGGTCGACCCGAAACCGATGACATTGGGTCATGAACATATAGTTCTCAACCCAAACTCAAATTGACCCGAACCTGAAATAACCCAAACTTGAAGTGACCGATGCCGAACCTGACCTGACCGACCGATTTGCCAGCTCTAACTTCAGATAAACATCAAATTTGACCAAAATTTTGCAAATGTTTGCGCCCAAAATGTCAGGCTTGGGCGAATGTGTGCGTCTGTCCTTGCCTCGCGGAACATGATCGACGATTCTTCGTCTCCATAAATAGAGATCCTTGGGTATGGTTGAGAAATGAATTTGATGGCTTATTCTTGATTAACGTCTTATTCGATTTAAGTATTTTTGTATACCCCGAAATAACTTTGATTTGAAAGCGTATTCGCGATTCGTTAAACTATCAAGTTGTAATTATTATTCTTCATTTCATAAAATCTTCAACGTTGCTTCGCAGCGTTCATCCTCCTAAGTTTCCAACACGGCCTTGAATGGAAGTCACGCAATGATTCTTCAAAAAATTTATGGACGAGACTTTAAAAACCAAGTTTAACAATTACCATCAAATTGGTTTAGGACACTTTCATAAAAGCACAAATCATAAATTAGTGTTTTCAGTCCAATCAGGTTTTGAAATATTGGCACTTAGGGTGTCACAACAAAGGTTATAGTGCTCTTCTCAGATGGATGATAGCCATCATTTCCTTTCATTGTTACTCTCAGATCAGAAATGTTTTGGAAACCTTTAGTCTGCCTATAAATTGGTTATGTTATTGAACTTAAGCATTAGTCCATAGTTCCGCTAGTATGTTTACTTCACTTCAATGGTTTGGGTCCTTTATTTGTCTTACCAAGGGTCTCTAAAATGATTAGAATGAGTGTATCCTGTTGATGTATTTTCAGGTGATCATGTCGACGACAAGACTTCCATCCGCTTGCATGTTCACAATGGCCCCTCCGAAATCCATCGCCCAACCGAAAATTGCATTCTTTAAGAACCCGTCATCCCCGGGTTCTGTAGAGAGGAGGACATCAATATCGTTTGGTGGCTTGAAAGTTGACCGTTTCAGAGCAAACAGCTACAAGATCAAGCTGGTTGGTCCAGATGGGCAAGTGAATGAGTTCAAAGCACCTGCTGATACTTACATCCTGGATGCAGCCGAGGAAGCGGGAGTCGACCTGCCCTATTCTTGCCGGGCAGGTGCGTGCTCCACGTGTGCGGGCAAGATTGTGTCCGGGTCGGTTGATCAGTCCGATGGATCTTTCCTTGATGACAACCAAATGAAAGAGGGATACGTGTTGACTTGCGTTGCCTACCCGACTTCGGATTGTGAGATTCACACCCACAAGGAGAGTGATCTGTACTAGGTATAATTACATTATGCTATTCGACTCGAACTATTGTGGTCCGGTTCTGGTTTGATTCGGTCATTCGTTGTTCTTTCAACATGGTCTATTTCGAGTGACTTTCTGCAATGCTGCCCATTAAAATCCCATACTTTTTCAGTACTAAAACTGCTCTTCTTGTAGCATAATTGTCTTCATGGTTTCATTGCTTGTGGGAATAAATAGAGCTTCAAAATGAATATACTTTTGTTCATCTCCCTATATGGAGCAGTGATTTAGTTTCTTTCTTCCCTTTTTCTGTTTGTTATTGTTTTGATCCGCCAGTAAATCTGCAAATCAAATGTATTGACAACTTATTAATGCCGAACAAACAAAATGGATCTTCTCTGGTGGGTGTATTCAACAGAGATTCTTAAAGATTGTTTTTACTTTGAAAAGTCGATGGATTTAGAAGATTCATAGACTTCATGTAGAGTTGGACAGATTTTTTTACAGATTTACAGATTTTCAGGATGACTTTTTATTGATTTGGAGGGACGTGAAGTTGTTCTCGTTGAAGGAGAAGGAAACTTTATACCCCAGCCATTTCAGAAATTGAATACCAAATTTCCAGCCAAGCCAATTTAGAAACAAGAAAAAGAAACAAACTTTATAACCCCTGCCAAGCCAATTGAATACCAAATTTCCATCTTTCATACAAAAAACAAATCCAAAAAACAAAAATAAAAAAGAAACAAGAAGAAACAAACCTGGATTATTAAGATTCGTGGATTATTGAATACCTTAAGACTTTTTAAAATCTTTATTGAATACTTTAAAATTTTTAAAGATTTTTAAAAATCCAGGTTGAATATCTCAAGATTTTTTTAAGACTTAAAAATCTAGATTGAATACATTCAGATTTTAAAAGTCCAAAAAAAATTATACAAGCTCCTAATTGAATATACCCCCTAAAAAGTGAATAAATTTGAGAAATATGTATATCTATATTCACTTAATTTTCAACACACATAGTTTTAATAAGAGGAGTTTATTTAAATAGAACTAAAATATAAAGAATTTTTTAATATATTACTATATGTTTTATTTTTTTTAATGTAAGACCATTAGTTATTATCTATTAGTCATTATTCAAGTAAATGTCTATCATCATTGGACATTATTACGTACTCTCATTAGACATTATTAACTACCTCCCTCCGTCCCCCATAGATCTTCTCAATAGCCCTTTTTCTTTGTCCACAATAGATCTTCTCATTTCATTTTTTAACAATTAAAATACCACAACTACCCTCACTTACTTTATTTATTACACCTCACCCACCTCATTTAATACACTCCACCCATTTTAATTAAGGGTATTATGGTAAACTTTCACCTTTTTTCAACTCTTCTTAAAAACCATCAAAAGTCAAAATGAGAACATCTTAGGGGGGGACGGAGGAAGTACTATTTAGAGAATAAAAAGTATACGTCTTACATTGCAAAATGATTTATGTTTTAGTCTTATTTAGTACAAATTTCATTTTTAATAATCCACGGGAAGAAAATTAATGTAGCAAACAACAATAAAAACTTCATTACAACAAGAGTAATGCTAAAGTTTTATCCCCATTTTTGTTGATCAAAAGTCAAAACAAGAGTATTATTGCCATTTCGGTTTATCAAAGAGAATTTTTTCTTTTTTGGTAGTGTTTACTTTTCAAAAAAAGTGTTCTCCTTTTCGTTTGTGTCAACATTTAACCGGCATGAAAAAAGAAAAAGCAAAATAGAATTAAGGAATAAGAATAAAGGTTATTTCGCTTGCCCCTTGCCTGCCCCAACCAAAAAAAAATGTTGAAAATAAGGAAAAAGAATGGAGAACTGGATATTAACTCGAATAAGCTCCTCTTACATTTATTAAATATTTAATGGAAAATTATCTAAAGAACACTCACAATTGACCATTTACTTTGTTCGTAATAAACCAACCTATAATAGAGTGCGTGTGTGAGTTTTGAGTCCTCTTTTAAGCATGTTTAGCGGTGGAGTCCCTAGACCCATTTTGTGTGGGATCAATATGAACCACTAATACACAAAGTGGGACTTTTTAAAAAAATGGGACTCTCATGTACGTAGTATATTCCTCTGTTCAAAAATTATCTTTCCGTTGCGCGTTATGATATTTGAATGAAGTTATTTTTAAAACAATTTATATAAAAAATTGTGTGATATTTAAAAATAAAAAGTATATGCTAAAAAACTACGTCAAAAGATCGACAAAACAAGAGATGACATTAGCATATTATTTTATCAAATGCATAACGAAAATAGGCGAACAAGGTGAATAAAATTTTACAATGTGAATAATAAATGGGAAGATAATTTTTAGACATTGGAAGTAGTTAGTAGAAGTTTTAAATGGGAACGGATGTAATGACATTGAAGCTCCATTTGGTTTACGAAATTTAAACTACGGAATTGGAATCCGACACTAAATTCCAAATTTGTTACTCCGTATTTGGTAACACAAAAATATGTGTGTTGGAATTTCCGAATTGGTAATGCCAAAAATGAATTGAAATTTTAAAAATATTATTCAACGATAAATTTAAACATTATCGAAATCAATTTTCACACTAGGAGTATTATAAAATATTAAAATATACTCACTCCGTCCGGAAATATTTTTCCCATTTTCTTTTTTGATCCGTCCGGAAATATTTTTCACATTTCCTTTTTTAGTATACTTTTAAGGCTATATATCAACAATATCCTTCTATTTTATCACAAATCTACTTTTTTAGTACTTTTTTAATAATAAAAGGAGATTTAAAAATGTATAGTATGTGCATTTTTGAAAATTTTACATTTTTTTTACTATTCCTTAATAAGCGTGCCAAGTCAACACGGGAAGAACATTTCCGGACGGAGGCAGTAGTATCATTAATCACTAATACTCTTTTCAAACAAAACCAAAATGGTCAAACACAGAATACAATAATAGATCATTATTACTTTCACACGCAAACAGATTTGTCTAGTGATAAATGTAAAACCATGACTGTCAAATAAAGTACGGAGTAATAAATATAGTTAAATACAGAATTTATTTTAATTTACAGAAATTTGCATAGTTTTGAATTAAAAAACACGAGTATTATATTTATTTAAATACTCTTTTGAAGCATTCTCATTTCTTAAAAACACACGAGTATTTTAAGATATTCAAACACTAACATTAATCACAAATAATCTTCTCAAACAAAATGAAAATGGCCAAAAACAAGCTGCAATAATAGACCCTTATCACATTCACGCGCAAACAAATTTGTTTAGTGATAAATGGAAAACCATGACTGCACAATAAGACAATAAATTCTATTTCATAAAAAAAAAGACAACAAAATGAATAATTCATAATTCGCAATTCAATTTTTTAAGAAATAAAGAATATGAGCCACATATTATATCTTTGAATTAAATAAAGGAGAAATGAAGAGTTAATTTTGATATCAATATAAAAAAGAAATTGTGAAGTTTATGTTGGAATTAATAAAAAAAGAAAACACTCCTTCCGTTGAGTAGACAAAACCTAAAATAATGAAATTAAATTGGATACCATTTATACTCTTTGGATAATTTAGTAAATGAAACTTAATTGAACTTGGTGAAATTGTCTGTCTTTAAAAAAAGTTATTGACCCTTATTAAGTTATTCAAAGATATTGTAACAACGTCCAAAATAGTTTTATTATTTTAGACGTGCTGCTAACTCGTTATTTCAAATGTCATATTAGCCAAAATACTTCCACGTAATTATATGTGAAGCTGATTGAGTCGGGTGGAGTAGCAATGTGAAATTAGGTAATTTTAGCATATTACCGTACAAAAGAGAATTTGAAAGCAATATTATACTCCCTCTGTTCTTATAAACTATCCCCATTTTTAATAGAAAATAAAAGTGATTTAAGGAATTAGAAAAAAAATGAAAGGGAAAAAGTTTTAAATGGAACAGAGGAAGTATAATCGATCATAAAAGTATTGAATGTGATTTTTGTTACAGAGGGAGAGAATATATATTTTATTTTGGACCGACTTTACACTAATTAAATGCATCTAAGTGGTTGAAAAAAACACTATGCCGGCGTCTTAGGGTATATATACGCATGATTGACGAATCGATGCTCTAAGATCGTTAGAGTTGTCCGTCCGTCCGTCCGTCCGTCTGTCAATGGCGATCGCAGCTTCTTCTCTCTCGGGGCCTCTGCTACTCCTTCTCTTCTCTCTCGTTATATCTGGTACCTCTCCTTCTTTATTTCCTCTGTCAAATTAAACATCTCTTTTTTTTTAAGTTTAATCCAAACATAACACCTCTTTTCTGGATTTTTAGCAATTAGTTTTTGAACTTTTATAGTTGGCTCTGTGTGGGTTCCTTGTACACAAATTTGAATGCTTAAAACCCATCCAGTCAGAGTTCTATTTTGTTCATCTTCATCCTTTTTCTGGGTTGGGATTCATGGAATGGGCATTCATTATACACCTCTAACCATCAACTAAGTTACTTGGTTTTTTTTCCTTTTTTTTTTGGCAAAAGATTCATCTTTTATTCTTGATTCTATTGATGAAGTTCTTGATATTTCATTAATTTAATCATCCCCCAATTAAATCCTCTCCCATATTTCTTTCCTCATGTTTGTTCCAGTTAATTAATGCTAAATCTCCTGCCTAATTATTAATTAAGCACTGCTCTAAATAAAGTTGGGGATTCGTTAAATTCTTTGTGGAAACAGATTTGTTTACCGGGAGCCACGCCGGAATAGGCATCGGAATCAACTACGGTCAAATAGCCGATAATCTGCCGCCACATTCCAGCGTGGTGACGCTCCTCCAGTCTCTGAACATCAAGAGAGTGAAGCTCTACGACGCCGACCCAGACGTGCTCGAAGCCTTTTCAGGTTCCGATGTGGAGTTTGTTGTCGGGCTCGGGAACGAATCCCTTCAGAAGATGACCGACCCGGACCAAGCCCGGGCTTGGATTCAGCAGAACATTCAGCCCCACGTCGGGAAGACAAAGATCACTTGCATTGCCGTCGGGAACGAGGTCGTGACGGGGACTGACCTTCAGGCGAGGTCGTCTCTTCTCCCGGCGATGAAATCCGTCCGCAATGCTCTCGTTAGTTTGGGGCTGGAGAAGGAGATCAGCGTGAACACGGCTCACGCCTACTCCGCCATGGCCGTCTCCTTCCCGCCGTCCGCCGGCGCGTTCAAGCCGGATCTCGTGGAAACCATCCGCGGAATCCTCGATTTCAACGCGGAAACAAAGGCGCCCTTCCTCGTCAACGCGTACCCCTACTTCGCGTACAAGGCCGATCCGGTCGGCGTTCCCCTGGACTACGTCCTCTTCAGATATAATCGGGGAACCACCGATCCGGCGACGAATCTGAAGTACGATAACATGTTGTACGCGCAGATCGACGCCGTCTATTCGGCGATCAAAGCACTAGGTCACGCGGATGTGCAGGTGAAGGTTTCGGAAACGGGCTGGCCTTCGAAGGGGGACAAGGACGAGGCTGGGGCGTCGCTGGAGAACGCCGCGGCGTACAACGGAAATTTGCTGCGGCGGATCGCGAAGGGGGAGGGAACGCCGGCGAATCCGTCGGTGCCGGTGGATGTGTACATCTTCGCTCTGTTCAACGAGAACCTGAAACCAGGCCCAACTTCAGAGAGGAATTATGGGCTGTATTACCCGGACCGGAGCCCGGTTTATGACATTAAATTGCAACAGCCGGACGGAGGTGTCATTCCAGATATGGAATATTCTGCTTCTGACCATAGAGTAAGCGTTTTAGCTTTTCACATTTCAGTAATGCTAAAAATCCACTAGGGATACTCTCATGGATGACAATCACAGATTATATATATATATATATATATATATATATATATATATATATATATATATATATATATATATATATATAT
>OOIL02005153.1:1427678-1455045 GCA_900332095.2 Cuscuta campestris | reverse complement strand
CATTATCAATCTCTCCATAGAGTCATAGACATTGTGCACTTGACAAAAGTAAAGGATGCGAAATGAGTAAGATTTGAATTCAATTCTTAATAATTGTATGAGAAGACAATTATATTAAATATAAAACATTTGCAAGTACCAGATGCAAATTTTATTTTATATAATTAATCTGTGATCAAAATTTAATTTACCTACTTTCAATGATGCTTCAACAGGTTTAAATAGGGCGTTGGAGATGGAAAAGCACAACTAATGGAATCACTGCTTACGAAACCCATTAAAACACATACTCCGTACAACCTTCGTTCTTTTTCACGCTGTCCCATTCACCAAACGGTAAAACCTTTTGTCAGATTATGACTTTGTCTTTGGTAAACAATTCCAAATTCTTCACTCTACCCGTCATTATTACCTACGTGTTGATAATCAACAACTTGATGCCTCGGGCTGATCATGTTGAATGAGAATTTACTCCATACTATCTTGACTTCCTAACTATTTCTCCAATTTTAATTTTTTTCAGTTAATTGTTTCTAACTTTTGATTTATAAATAATATATATATATATATATATATATATATATATATATTGTATTTTAATTAGATAAAATAAAATTTGGAAAATATTTCATTTAATCAATCTAATAAAATCATTTTTGTAACTATATCTAATACTCCGTACTCAATATCATTTGTATTTAATTTGAAGTTAAAATGTACTAATTTTAACAAAACAAAAAATCAAAAGTGGATAAATACTCATCAAAATATTTTTGAAAACTTAATACCAAAATACACTTCTGTTAAATCTCTTAAAAAACAAAACTTCCAATGTTTTTAGGGACGGAGAGAATATATAATTTCTATTCATAAATTTTATATCTACAATTAAATAAATTGAATTAAAAATAAAGTTGGTCAAACATGGTAACGCAGAACGGAAAGATTCAAATAAGACAGTGGGAGTACTTTTCTTAAGGACCATTTAACATACACGTTTAGGTAAGCTACTTTGTGTTTTGGAAAGATATATACTCCATCCGTCCCGGGAAAAATCTTCCCATTTGGACTTTTTCTCATTTTTTTGAAGTGTTGACTTTGGAAGTGAAATGTCCAATATACCCTTCATTTCTTTCCTGTTTTACAATCCCAGCCCTGCCCTGCCCTCCCCTCCCCTCCCCTGGTCTCTGCCAGGGCTAGCACCCACCACCGCCATCAACCCCGGCTCCATCGTCGCCGTCAGCTCCGCCAAAATTGACCCAGCCCCAACCACCACCGTTGTCGTCGCCTCTACCACAATTGACCCAGCCCCCACCACAAATCGCCCCTCAGCCCCGACGTAACCAATCACCATCAGTCGCACGATCCCTAGCCGTCAGCCCGCCACCATCTCCTCCAGGAGAAAGAGAAAAGGGGAAGAGAAAAAAGAAGGGAAGAAGATGAGAAGAAGATCTAGTACAGATCTATCGTAGATCTGGAAGAGAGTGAAGAGAAGAATTTCGGGAAGATAAGAAGAAGAAAAAAGAAGAAGAAGAAGAAGAAAAATAAAAAGAAAGAAGAATGGGGGAGGGAAGGGAAGGAGACGAAGAAAAAAAGAAGAAGAAAGTGGAAGAAGAAGAGAAGAGAACGGATGGACTAAGAAAAAGTGAAGGAGAGAAAGATAAGATTTAGGTGTGTGGTGAAGATTTATGGGAGGAGAGAGAAAGGGGAGAGGGGAAGGTTGGGGTTAAAAATTAATGAGAGGGAGTAATTGAGAATTTAATGAAAAGGGTATTTTTGGAAGGATTGAGGTTAAAAATTGAAATGGGAAGATTTTTTCCGAACGGGGAAAAAGGAGAAACGGGAAGATTTTTTCCGGACGGAGGGAGTAATATAAATTTCTATAGTTGAGTTGTTCTTCCGTGGTCCTAAAATCCACATGTAAAATATAGACCTTATAAAATATTCTATGGATTGGTGAGAGTTCTTTTTTATTTTTTTCAAAAGTCCAATTCTTTTATGATATCAATGCACTAAGGTCTTTATATGAACATGAACCTTACGATCAAAAAAAATTGCCAACTAGTTACTTACGTACTTCATTTAATTTAATTTATTTCAAGTGAGTGAAGTAATTTAAGTCACATGAAAATGAGATCGAATTCAACTAATAAACATACTCTTTTCGCCGAGAAAAAATGATTGTTAAGTAGTAACTTTTTCTTCAATTTTGTTATAAAATAATATTCCATATTTTTTTCTTCTCTTTTTTTAATATGGGATCCATAATACTCTTCATTTTCTAAAAAACTCTAACCACTCTCTTTTATTCCATCTGTTTCAAAATGATTTATAGAACGATCTAGAAAATCTCGAAACTTTTAAAACTATGTTATTTATAAATTGATATAAAAATAAAAAGCAATAATTACATATTTAAAATGTACATCAAATATTCTACAAAACAATATGTGACAAAAAATATTTTAATTTATCAAATAATCAATAAAAACATGCAAACAAATACTCGCTCCGTTTCCTAAAACCATTCTTGTTTTGACTTAGGAATGATTTATTTTCGTAGTCTGACCTTCTAATTATATCCTTATCATCAATGAAAAAGAGAGAAAAATCATTTAAATGACTTATTATATTAATGCAAATTGAATAAAGTATATTGCAAGGATTTAATTTAGATATTTTAGTCATTTTTTACAAAGATGGAAGTATTTTAGAAAAAAAATGAAAGAGGAACCGCTTTAAAAACGAAAGGGGTAAAAGTTATCGAGATGTCGTAATAATAACAATGTATGAAGTAAATCATTTTAGAACGGAATAAGTACGATTCAACATTTTTAACGCTTCGCAAATTTTTATGTAAGACAAAGCGGAAAACTCTTTTTAAAGTTGTGTATGTCTGGCCATTATTCCCCATCTATTACTTATTAAAATTGGTCATTAAGAATTCTTGATGCGTTAAAAATAAATGAATGTAAAAAATAAAGTATGTTTACTTTTATTTTTCAATGTATCATAAATGTTGGTCAATTAAAAAAATTGAAGAGCTGCCAGTGGGCGTAGCTTACCCAATGGAACAAGGTGTGCCAAAGGGGGTAAATCCGAGTTCGGTTCTCAAAATTGCACGGGGAAGCAACCGTGTTAAATATCATGCGGGGTAGTTTGAACATCATTATTTTCTCGTACTATCATGCTAATTAAACTGTTGCTTACACCACCTGATTTAGGTGTCCACAAATTTTCCTCTTACATCATGCATGGGCTGTCGTTAGTTAAATAAATCACTTATCTTACTTGTATTATCAATTAGTATTAAATTGTTGCTTAACCCGCCTAATTAATTCAAGGTGCACAAATTATCCTCTTACATCATCCGCGGGCGGTCTCTATTCTCTATTTGATTACGGAGTAATTAAGATGATAAAATTGGCGGCATTCCACACCAATTACATCACCACACCATGCGTGTATTATTGAGCAGTCAACCAACTACCTCCACTTATTGAAACCTTTTTCACACTCCAAACACTCCATGTTCTATATATTTTGCTTGGATTTTTCCTTTATGGGCGTCTTCTCTAGCATACCTGGTCAAGTGATCAGTTTGAGTTCATGTACAATATGTCATTGTTATATTGGTTTTCTTGTTGGAGATCAACGAACATTTTCATGTGCGTTGATATCTCATTTAACTTATCTTCCAAATTGTTACTCTCCGATGAAAATGGACGTTTTCCTCGATCATTTTCAGTCATTTAAATGTATTTCAAGCAGAGAGGAACAATGTCACGAACCAATGTCGGTAGACGAATTCGTCTTGGATCATTTTGGGGCTTGAAGGTGCGGGACAGGATTTCACTTCGTGGATTGACGCACCAATCCCCATGCCTTGGCACTTGAATTGTGAACGCGCCCCGCTCAAGAGTGTATTTCATCAAGGCCTTCTTCATAACCATATCGTAACTCTGGCACCTATTTTACCCATCCAAAATGCCGGAGAACATAAAGACCTTTGATTGAAGATCTCGCCATTTACTCGAGATCATGTCATTGGTCCAGCATTGGTCGCGATCCATCACTTCAAAAAAATTGAGTCTGGACCCGAGTCCAAAAGTCAGAGGATGTTTGATTATGGCTTAAAAAGATATTGTTAAAGGGTGTAAAAAAATTAAAAAAAACCAAAAAAAATTATATTAAAAATTAAAAAAAATTGAATAACCAAAAAAATTGTATTTAAAAAATGAAAAAATTATTATATTAAAACAAAAAAACATTCAAATAGAACAAAACGTAAAATGAATTAATTTGAGGATCCCCGGAGGTGCCGTTAATTATAGGCTCGAGCTAGGGAACCGTCTCCGCCTTGATACTTTTCATTAAAAATATTAAAAACTTAATTTAACACCCTTATATATATATATATATATGCACCCCTTGTTTGGATGAGGGAAATATGAGAGAAAAAATATTTGGTTAGAAAATAAGAAGGTAAAAGGATAAATCATGTTTGTAAGAGTGAATAAAAACAAAAAGAGATAGAAAATATTAAGTTATTTTCTCTCATCATTGTTCCTCCTCAAGTGGAGTGAAAAATTTATTTTTTCTCCGCCTATTATATCCAAACTAGAGAAGGAAAAGATAATTTTAATTTCCTCTTCAAAATTTTACATCCTTATTTATATATATATTTTTTCTCATTCAAATATATCCAAATAGAGGTCATTATAGTGCGTATTTATTTATTGCGTAGTATTCCATCCATCCCAAGCCATCTTTATTTTCTTTTATACACTTTAATCAATCATTTGATAAAATAAAATAAATTTATTATAACTTGTTTTTCTAAACTTTTGTTGTGGTTTTTTAATGTATATAATTTTTATTTTTGTAAATCTACACTAATTTTTTGCTTATATTAATTTAAAAACAACTTCATTCAAACATACAAAACCAAGAAATCAAAGTCTTCTTTCGGGGCCAAAAGATTTTTTTAGAGTCAATCCAATTATTCCACGTTTTTAGAAGTTGGACCAGACCGATTTTGTCTGGGTCACGACTGGTCAGACCGCTCCGTCAAGTCCGGGTTTAATAACGTTGGGACCAAGACATGTTATGGTAGTATGAGTAGTACCAGTATCGTCTGAGGCAAGGGATGGCGTGCGCGAGCAGCACAGTACTCTCACAGTGACCGGACCGTCATCTAGAAAATGGATCGGGTGAGACCCGGGGAGCCCGACGGCTTAGAAAATTCACTGATGCAGATGATCAACGATCACCATTATAGGCATCTCAAGCTCCGGGCTCTAACAGGTTAGTCACCAGATCGAAATCGATTCGATTGTAATCCCGCTTTTGTTTGCTCCACCTCTGCGAGTAGAATTTAGAGATTTGCTTCTTACTGTTTCAAATTTGCGTAATTGATCAGAGGAATCGAAGAAAGATGCAGTTCGCAGTGCGAGCCGGGTTGCGGATCTTCTGGTCGACGCCGTGAACGGTGGCGTCCAAGAGGCTTACGTAATCGAGAAGAGAATCGAAATGGAGATCCGTGCATTGGCTGCTGCCATTGCCCGATTCGGAAAACAAACCGATCAATGGCTTGCGGCTTCTCACGCAATTAATACTGCAATAAAGGTAATTAATTCATTCATTGTTTTGATTAAGGAGTATTACTTTCAAATTTCGTGAAATGTACAAGCAAATCGAGCCAAAGGGAATTCTTATTCCATTTTTTTAAGCAAATTCATTATTGGAATCCACCACAATGGAATTTTAATTGGGATAGGAAGCACTGAACTATTCCTAGTTCAAACAAATGAAACAATTCAGCATGCTGTCCAATTTTGGTCTTCAACATGTGTCTCTCCCAAAAGAAACTTTTCACTTTCCTTTTTAGGTCTTTCCGAAATAAACCTCTCATTTTTCTTCAAGGAAAGAATTATGTGGTTTGTATTATTTCTCTTTTCAATGTATAAATCTCAACTACAAAGTTTCAATTTTTGAAACTATGTGCAAAATGCAAACAATAAGTTTAAATTGGGACAAATGGAGTACTATTCTTGGTAGGTTTGTAATCAAGTAATTCATAATCTATGAAATGTCTTCATTCCTAACCCATAATGAATGGGTAATTAATAAGTTTTGATATGTATATTCTTTATCCATGTGTGAAGGTATTTGAAATGTTATTGGTCTGTGGTATGCATTTTCCAGCATTTGAACCAGAAGATGAATATTATGACAAATAAAATTTTTCCATCATCTTTCTTTGATTTTGTTCACGGAAGTTTTATAAAATTTTGTTCTTGGCAGTTGTCATAACTTCCATAGATTTCAAGAGACCTTTGTATTTTATAGGATTTCAGTGGCATTCAATTCTAACATTTTTATGAAGTCTTTAAAAGTTAAGTGGTCTTCATTCCATACTGAAGTCTTTGTATATGTTATCAAAGTTAAGTCCTAGGTCTCTAGCATCCTCATGCTATACACCAAACACAATCTCACACCCTCTTGCTGTATATGTTATCAAGATCCTGAAGACCTTTTCCTTGTTTTATGGCATAGTTACTCCATGTGTTCCCTTTTAATTGCCTGCTATGTCAAACTTTGAACATCAATATACAAAAATGCAAATGAATTATAGTAGAAGTATAAAATTTGTACCTAAATATTTGCATTGAAAAATACTTTTATTTATTACTCCGTACTACTATGTATGACTTTAGTAAACAAATTGTGATTAATTATCTAAAATACTCTCGAGATAGCATATTAACATAGTTGATACCAATGAATGACAAACTCATTTGATATTTTACACCCAGCCGAAAATAAGATATTTTGAAATTGGACAGCTGAATTCGAAAAGGAGGGAATAATACTCTACCTCCATCCCAAAATAAGACTCCTCATTACTATTCACATGATCAATATACATCTTCTTGTTTTTAGATATTTTCATGGATCGTTTGATAAAATAAAAGTCACGTCACCACTTGTTATGTAGAGTTTTTTATGCAGTTTTTAAATTTATGATTTTAATTTTTAAGTTCTACACCATATTTCAATTGTGTTAATTTGAAAATAATTGTCAAACATCGTAAACCAAAGCAGGAGCCTTATTTTGGGACGGTGGGAATATATTTTATAAGATATTATTGGTCAAAAGTTCAACACACAAAAAATGCTAAGGAGTTGTTCAACTCAACACCATTAAGTCCAGTTTTGTTAAGTATTTCCCAGTTTAAAATTACACTGTAATCAGTCCAGTATCATTCACTTCAATGTGGTGTCATTCAATTCAGTTTATATGAGTGCTATTTAGCAGCCTGTAAGAATCCATGAGGCACTACTAGCATTACAAAACACCTTTTTCCTTTTTTTCCCCTTTATATAAGTTTTAAAGGGCACACGGGCGCAACTAGTTGGATCATATGTGTTTGGGATGTGCAGGAAATTGGAGATTTTGAGAATTGGATGAAGACCATGGAATTTGATTGCCAAAGTATTACTGCTGCAATTCGCAACATTCACCAATCATAGTATTTTCTTCCCAAGCCTTTGGCTTGTCAGTTTGAAAAGATCAATCACTTCGATATTTTCTTGTATCCGTGATTCAGAATTGAACTGCAGGTTTCCAGTTTAAGGAAATGAAGAACAGGATCCAGGACCAGAACATTTATAGTCAGCTGTTCTCTGGTTCCGGAACTGGCAGTTTTGTCCTTTTGGTTCAAATGTTGTTCAAATGGCTGAGCAATTAACCTAAACCACTGGTACTAGAGTTTGAATAAGTAATTTTATGAGATGTAATTTTAAATACCGAGTATATTGTGTTTTCCGTACCAAACACCAGCAGTTGACATGTATATATTTATATAGAGTAATATTTTTATATACGGAGTATATAATGTGGTTTTCGGGCCACACTATGGGTCGACATCATTGACAGCATCTGCTACCATGGTTCTTGACTGCCTCCATAACCATGGGATGCTGGCACTTTGTTTCTCCTCCCCTTGGGTGTGGAAGATTATGGGCATCGTTTGCTCCGTTTCATACACATTCTACTACGCAGCAAATCAAATAACCTGAGTATTAATCTGTATTATTTCATCCTTCATCTCTTTGTTGCAAATGGTGTTCTTGGTTAAGATCTCAGCAGATACTGTGTATGTTGCAGTGGTGGAGAAGCATTGCAAGCAAAAAGACTTGCCCCAACTTTTCTGTCTAGATAGTAAAGATGTTGTGGAAACAGCTCAAGATTTGCAGCATTTGTTGTCTTGTGATTTTTTTTTTAAAGATAGGTTTTGCAGTAGTTATTTCCCAGAAATAAGCCAAACGGAGATTCAAAATTTTTATGCTTCCAGACAAACACTAGAAAAGGAAAATGATTTCAGGAAAATAACTCATTTTCTTGAAGTCATTTTCCTATTATATTCCTGATGGGAAAGTTTGTTGCTTCAATTGGGAGCAAGTCTCTGATCTCTTCGACTCTTCCCATGTCTTGATAGGTTTGATTTGTAGAGGAAGATGAGAGATCATTTTTGAAATTCGTGTTTGAACTTTGATTTCTTCCCATTTCCTCTTTGGTGCATCCAAACAACACAAAAAAGGAAAAAGAGTTCGGAAAAATGTCTCATTTTCAAGAAGTCATTTTTTAAAAATTATTTTTCTCATTTTCCCCCTTTCCAAAAGGACCTTAAAGAAACCATTAGAAGTTAAACTTCTACGTACTTCACTTCTTTCCTCCCTATTTCCTTTGTCAAAGACTCTTATTTGGGGAGTTCATTCCATTTCATTTTTGCAAAACTCTTTTCTTTTTTGTTTATCAATCACTTGCAAAAAAATTAATTTCTCAGACATTATTCCCTATGGCAAATTTTACCGTGGGTCTAAGGTCTATAGTACATTTAAAGGTTAGCGAGATAAACATTTACTTAGTGCTTAGATGAGAAGGTAAAAAAAAGTATTTGCTTATTGCTTAGATGAGGAGAAGGCAAATTTTTTGGTGTGCCTAAGGTACTTTCTTTTATTTTTTTTATACTTATTTTTCTGAAGTATAAAAAAAGGAAAAAAAGTCATATGAGAAGAAGGTACACAACAATTGTTTGGACCTTAGGTGAGTTAGGTCCACCATAGAACTTTGCTCGTAAAACCGGGCTTGGCCCATCACCCAAGAGGAAGAATAATTTTGGAGTAAAGTGCATTGTTTACTCCCGTACTCTTTAGAAATTACATGTTTTACCCCTGAACTATAAAAATTGCACCGTTTACCCTCGAACTCCTCAAAAATTGCACGATTTACCCCTGCATACTAAAAAATGCACCAAATACCCTTGAACAAATTAAACCGTTGCATCGTTGGTCCTAAACTATTAGATAGGGAGTGTGTTGCTTCCACGCACAACAATTGTGAATATGATTCATCTGACCCTTGTGAATTTTCCAAAGTATCTTTTCCTAAAATTGTCATCTTTATTTAAATGTTCAAGAATAAACAGTACAATTTTTGAAGAGTTTAGGGATATTTGGTGCAATTTTTATTGTTCAGGGGTAAAGCGTGCAATTTCTGAAGAATTCAGGGGTATTTGGTGTACTTTTTAATGTTCGGGGGTAAACCGTGCAATTTTCAAAGAATTCGAGGGTAAACGGTGCACTTTTCTCAATAATTTTGCTGTAAAAAAAAGAAAGCCCAGACTAAAATCGTCATTTCTGTAGAACATCAAAATAGAGGAGCTCCATCTGGATTCTTCTCTTCCACCGGAAAGCTCCTGGTAAGCACACCACATCCGCATTGCTTTCATGTTCGGATTGACTGCACTAGTCCTAGGATTTTGTTTAAACATTTCTGGCTATGATTCGGAGGAACTCCGACACTTTATTCTCCGTAATGAAATGATTTTAAACGATTTGTTAAAAGTTTCAGACGAGCCGATTGACATATTCATCTTCCGTTGTTATGATTTAGTATAATCGATTGTTATGAATTGACTGATTCGTAAGTCATGATTTGATAGATTCAAGTGTTACGATTCGCTTTGGTTGTTTTTCATTTTCCATTGTGCAAGCACGAACTTATGCGCGGTTGTATGCTAATTGTATTTGTATTTTGTGTGGCTTCTCAATGACATATCTGGAGATGTGTATACATCTGTGATTATTTGTGTATTTTGTGGGCATGTTTTTCATAATTTATCAGATGTATATGCATAATTTTGAGCTTAAGGAAACTGAAAACTTTGTGTGATCTGCACTCCTGCAATTTTTTGTGCGTGATTCTCTGTGTTTATTAAGATGATTCAGTCTTTTTGGCTAAATGATCCTTCAGTATTCAAGGGATATTTTAATTTTCAATGCTGCACAGTTAAGGTGACTCTCACACCTTTTTTTTTGTTCTTTGTTTTTTGTTTCAGAATCTGTTTTTTTTGTAGAGTTTTCCAGATCCCGTTAAATTTATTAATGAAATATTTAAAATAAGGCCAAAATTGGATTTATTGACAGTATCTGTATTCTTTTATTACTGGGCATATGAAGCAATCACCAATCCTCAAGTCTCTGCAAATTCATTTTGCTACTGGAATTACTCTGTATCTCTCCTTGATCATGTGTCTGTTATCATTTTATTGTGTCTGATCATTTTTCTAGAAACTTATCTACATATGAATAGTGACGAATGCCTAGACCTATATTCTTAGCATTTGCAGTAAATACTAAATAGTGATTTTTTTTGAAAGTATACTAAATAGTGGATTGATAGGGAATGTAATGCTGTAAATAGTGATTTATATAAATTTAGTAGGGGCGGGTCATTTTTGTTGTCATTGTTGATCTTACTGATTCCAGAAAGAATATTTTGCCTTGCATTCCATAAATAATTAGTTTGGGTACTAGCATCCTCTAGATTTCTACTGCCCCCTGTCCCATAATTATGTTACTCCGTATTTAAACTTGGCTCGCTTATTGTTAAGTTATTCTTGAACTCTTTCATTTACAGAAAATTGGTATCAAGGAAAAGGCTCCATGGCAGCAAGGAATGCTTTGAGGTTTGTGTCTCGCAGGTTCTCTAGTGGAAAGGTGCTCAGCGAGGAGGAAAAAGCTGCAGAAAATATCTATATCAAGGTGAATCTTTAATTTTATACATCGGCCCTCCTGTATTCATCTTTTTAAGTGTGCTTTGTATTTTTCTTAGTTTTGTGGTCCCTCCCCCTGCCCTTGCCCTCTCTCCAGTATCTGTGCTTGCTTTTCTCAACAAGTTACATACATGTGGTTAGACTACATGTCTATATGAAGAAGTAGTGAAGTACATGTAACTTATTTTTCGCTTTACATGATTGGAAGGAATATCACCAGGTAAATCTTGATGGTTCATGAACTACATTGATGTAATGCATGTTGCATCATAGTTTCCTAGAATGTGCTTTTTTGCCCTTGTAAATCTATAAAAGGTTAATGCCGTAAAAACGGCTTATTAAGTTATAACGCATTACAAGTTATGCTGAAAATGTTGAATGGCTACGAGGACACATATCCACTATTTAAAATTTGTGCACCGCAGAATTGAACAAAAAAGTGATTCAGCCTCAAAGCATCTAAGCGTTGAGTTATATGAATAGACCTACGCAAACGATTTAAAACTAGCATGAGGCTTATTGATTCATTGAGTTGTATTTCTTCTGTCCCCCCCCCTCCCCCTCATAGTTTATATTTCTAAAGGCGTTGCACTTCCTTTACCAATGTAGAAAATGGAGCGGGAGAAATTGGAGAAGCTTGCCCGAAAGGTTTGTGCTTCCCCACTGCTTGTGAATCATCCCTTAGGAGTTGTGATTTATTTACTTAGTGCCTGATTTTTAATTTCCTTCAAACCTATTACTCCATCTGTCCCAAAAAAAAGTCATATTCCGAGAATGCTTTTTTACTAAAACAACGAGTTGTATTTCAACAGAAACTAAGTTTAATTATATCTATTGTTCTTTAATATAAAAAAGTACCCCAAACAAGTTAGATGGGATAAATATTTTGTTAAACCAACAAATAAGCTATTGAATATAACTACAATTACATATTTCTAATAGGGCACCTGGTTTAGCTCACTAAAATTTAAGAGTTGTACCTTGGTTAGAAAGGATTTTGTACCTTGGTTAGAAAGGATTCATTTTATGTGACAGAGGGAGTAGTCCATAGGGTTTTAGGATCTAGCATGTGGGTGTGGTGAGCGTGGACCTTTTTCTTTGAACTCTTTCCCCAGGGTCCCACACCAGAAGAACAAGCAGCTGCTGGCAACTCTGGGGGTCCAATTTCTGGGAGCGATGCCAAACCCGGCGCCCAGACCTCCTCAACACACGGGGCTTCTCATGACAACTACCGCAACTACGGAGTCATCGCTGGTGTCATAACTGGTGCTGGTGCTCTGGGCTGGTATTTTGTGTCCAAAGGCAAGAAGAAGGAAGTGCAGGTCTGAAGCGTTGCATGTTTTTTCTTCATAAGGGACCAAAAAGGACTTCGATAACTAACAATAAAAGTACAAAGCATGAAAAACAATGGGTTTTGTCATGCATTGGCCTGTACATATAAACCTTGAGTTTCTCTTATGGATCTGTGGTTTATCTATAACTTGTCTACCATAATGTTACTTTACAACCAATATGGTATTTGGCACACTGGTCACGAAGTTTACACAAAATGGACTTTTCTTGTTGCCATACATTGAGTTGTTGGTTATTACACACAACAGTCCAATCACTCCGCACCTTTCAATTTGGTCACCCACAATGGTATAGCACGGATCTGTTTGGTGTGTTACAGCTCGAAAAGGACTCTCAATGGAAGAAGAGATCCTCGAGAGTGAATGAGAGAGACATCTCCAAGTCTAACTTTAGTTTTAGTGTTGACGGGTCAAAATTGTTTTTCTCCAAGTCTAACCTTAGGCCTTGTCTAGAAATATCGTTTTTAATTAGTGCTTGAGATAAACATTTTAATAATTTAGATTAATTTTGAAAGCACTATAGCTAAATGTTGCTGTTAAATAGTCTTTTTAAAATTTTAATATTGAACGCAGAAGTTGCTCTTGAACACACTTTTAATCATTTGTTTAAAATAGCTCAAACATGGCATCACTCATTTTATTACTCGTAAAACTTTAAATTGTTTTTTTCAATATATAAATTTTAATTTTAAATTTTCCAAATAGTTTGATAAGCAGTATGTTAAATTGAATATACTTTAGTCACATATTGTAAAGTTGTGTTTCATTCGTTTGATCTAATATGATTTTTTATAGTTCTGATTTAATCTGATCTAACCTGATCTGGTTTCATATAAATTCGAGCTAAATTAAAATTAAAATTATAGTAATTTTAATAGAAATATAAATAGTTATATTAACAGTAGTAGTAATAATAATAATAATAATAGTCATAAGAATAGTAATAATAATAACAACTATAATAATAATACTAATAATAAAAGTAACAATGATGATATTAATAATAATAATAATAGTAATAATAAATTAATAATATATTAATAATAATAGTAATAATTATAATAGCAATAAAAATATTAATACTAATAATATTATTTACAATAAATAGTAATAATAATCAAAATGATAATAATAACACTAATAGTAATAACAATAATAATAGTATTATTAATATTAATAATAATAGAAATAATAAAAATCTTTCTAATAACAATAAGATGGTAATAATAACAGTAATAATAATTATAATAATAGAAACACTAATAATAATAGTTTTAACTGTAATCAAATTCATATCAAATTCAATCAGACTCGATTAGATTAGATCAGATCCAATCAGGCTTGATGAGATCAAAACTTCAAAAAAACATATCGGATCAGACCAGATCATGCAAACAGAATACAACCTAGTATGCAAAAAGTATAAGTTGAACAGAATGCTGCATAAATTGTACAACAAAGATAACTCGTAGTACCCCCTACGTTTCAAATTAAATTGTCAGTTTACTATTCTCAATGCCAAATTTTATTCACTTTCTTTTCCTATTTTCATTAGTTATTAGTCATGTCACCACTAGTTTTATAGATCTTTTGATGTAATTTTTAAAAATGTAATTTTTATTTTTTTAATTCTACACCATTTTTCATATAAAATCATTTGTAAATAATTTTAGTCAATCATCATAAATCAGAACAGGAAATTTAAATTGAGATAGAGGAAGTATTTCATAGAAGAGAGGGATACACAAAACAACCTATATTTGCATTGAATTGTATACCTCTCATAACTTGTGAAGTGGGTGTCTCAAGTAGGGTTGGGCAAACATATCGGCCAGCCAATGTTCTAAACTGTAACGACATTCGATAAAATCCGAAAGCGGGTTTTTAAATGGTTCTAAATTATATTTTAAACTAACCATCTGAATGGAGAGGAGAGCCAAACCGCGCGAGCAAATGGACACAGAATGAGAAGATGGAGGGCTGACTCGGGAGCTGCCTTGTACATTTGAGGCAGTGAATGAACGACACAAAAGTTCTTTCAAGGCGCAGGCCTAACTGGGCTGATGGGATCGGATTTTTGACAGAAGGGTTGCACAGATGCAGATGCAGACCCCATTATAAATAAAAAGTAAAAATCCATGAAGCAAGCTTATCAATACATTTGAAATGTCTGTAACACCCCCATACTAACTTTTATTTTACGGGAGCCATATTAGCATTTTTTGAAGGACTGTATACAATCTAATTTAGTTCAATAATAACTGAGTGAAGCCTGACTAGAAAAAAATGATTCAGTCCAAACCAATTCCGTGAACAAGTCGATCTTTGGTCTATTAGTTGAAAATATATAGTGATGAATATGTCACAAAGATAATAAGACAGGTAATTATATTCAACATCAACATTTTCCGAAGTGTTAAATTGCTGATTCAAGTGCTTAATCATGATCCTAAATATGGATTCCTAACTCAATTTGTAAGTGTAATTTCGTTACAATCTTGAGACTTTTTTTCCCAATTATAACAGAGAAAACCGGGAAAAAAGAGCAGCAACGAAAGTGATCCCTAAGATATGGTATATAGATTCAGCTCTGAGGCCAAATCACAATGCAAGTATTAAAAAAAAGAGACACTTCGAATGTGGTTGCCTTCATTGTTGGAAAACATAAGAAACCCAACATTAGAATTACTGCAAGCTTCACAAATGCTACGCCACACTGGCTTAGACATTAACCAACTAGTTCCTCAACGGGCAACGAAAGGACACAAAGAGTATTCCATAGTATACAACATCTAGCTACCCAATAAAAACACATACGGAGTAATATAAAATCGATATAACAGTGCAACTTACCCGATAAATTCGAGCAATTGGGGTCTTGAGGATGGTACTCCATCACAAACTATTCCATGCACAATGTGGATGAACAATAATCGTCGTAGAACATTACTCATCTCTAAGAAGAATTTGAAGTCCCTGTGCGCCCATTGTATTGAGGCCTCTCTTTCTCTGCTTGTGCAAACTCAAGAAGTGTTTGCACAAGCATGAAAAACAATGGGTTTTGTCATGCATTGTGGCCTGTACATATAAACCTTGAGTTTCTCTTATGGATCTGTGGTTTATCTATAACTTGTCTACCATAATGTTACTTCACAACCTATATGGTATTTGGCACACTGGTCACGAAGTTTACACAAAAATGGACTTTTCTTGTTGCCATACATTGAGTTGTTGGTTATTACACACAACAGTCCAATCAGTCTGCACCTTTCAATTTGGTCACCCGCACTGGTATTCGATGGATCTGTTTGATCTGTCACAGCTCGAAAAGGATTATCAATGGAAGAAGAGATCCTCGAGAGTGAATGAGATAGGTATCTCCAAGTCTATCTTTAGTTTTAGTGTTGACGGGTCAAACTTGAAGCAATTCCAGTCTACAGAGCAACAATGAGGGTAATCACTAAGTTATGGCATATAAATATGGATTCCTAACTCAATTTGTAAGTGTAATTTTGTTACAATCTTGAGACTATTTTTTCCAATTATAACAAAGAAAACCTGGAAAAAAAAGAAGCAACGAGAATGATCCCTAAGATATGGTATATAAAAAAAGAGACACTTCGAATGTCATTGCCTTCATTGTTCGAAAACATAAGAAACCCAACATTTAGAATTATTGCAAGCTTCACAAATGCTACGCCATACTGGCTTAGACATTAACCAACTAGTTCCTCAACGGGCAACGAAAGGACACAAAGAGTATTATTCCATAGTATACAACATCTAGCTACCCAATAAAAACACATAATATAAAATCGGCATAACAGTGCAACTTACCCGATAAATTCAAAGCAAATGGGGTCTTGAGGATGGTACTCCATCACAAACTATTCCATGCACAATGTGGATGAATAATCGTCGTAGAACATTACTCATCTCTAAGAAGAATTTGAAGTCCCTGTGCGCCCATTGTATTGAGGCCTCTCTTTCTCTGCTTGAGCAAACCTAACAAGCAAGCTAAAACACCCTTCATATTTGGGCGCTCGTTTGGCTTCACTTTCATGCATGCCACAATTAAACTGTTCAGGCTATTTGCAAGATCCTCATGACCAACTTGCACCAGTGCTTTATCCACAACCTTCTTATCACCACCTTGAACTGTACCAACCAACCATACGAATCGAGAACCAATGTTACCTTGCGCATTAATTGTGAACACATCAGCAAGCAACACGCCAAATACATACACATCAGCCTTTTTTGTGCGTATACCTGTATAGATCAAGAAACCAAGTCAGCATAATGCCTATTGCGAACTAGTATTTACTCTCTCAATATAAAAAAACTTGCTTACAACATCCATAAGAAACTAAATAGGACCATAAGAATATTTCAGAGCACCCGCATATGAAATGCTAACAATTCTACTGAGGGCCTTGCAAGAAGACGTCATACAAAATAATGCAATTGAAATTTACTAAGTTGAAATTCTCAATGTATGGCTAAGTTTATGGATGATGGATGAACATTTCTTAGAAATATACATCATTACATAATCTGAATATGTGAAATGATGAAACATTTGTTCCAAATTATTCCAAATTATCTTAAGAAACATTTATTCCAAATTGCGTTAAAACATTTATTCCAAATTATCTTAAGAAACATGTCAATGGATTTAAAGCTCTAGTTTATCATGTTACACCGACTTTGAAAGTTAGCCATGAAACATGTGACCATTGTAGGAAACATGAGAGCCTTGTAAATCATTGTCACATAAAACTTTTACTTGAATTAAGAAAATAAGCTTTCTCCTTAGAGAAAACCTAAATACGTAAAGAATAAGATGAGTGGGATGCGGCGTAATTCCCCTTGTAAGGATTGAAAGCATTGAGTCCATTCAAATTCTAAACATGGTGTATGTGTGCTCTTAGTTGGAGTGATTTACCTCGGTTGGTTTCATTAAGCAATGATATATTATCATGGAGATCCCTCCTAGCTAACTCCTAAGAGGAGCTACGTCCTTATTTGCCACAAAAGTTTGAGGCAAGGACATCTTTGTGATGCCCTTAGTTGTTCAGGGCCATGTACACACTCCACTGATGCATTCTGATAGGTCTAGGTAATCTTTGAAATTTCACGTTGATACAAATAAATCTTTATAGTTGTTGGTCATCAATGACAAATTTCTAGTGAGCACGAGTCATCAGGAGCAATATCATTAGCACCGCCCAATGTGCAAAAAAAACTTCAGAGATTGAAAGCTATGTAGAGCTTTGAAAAAAGTACAAAATAAGGAAGAGATTAACTTATTTCATAGTTTCATACAAAAAGCGATTAAGGATACAAGTCTAGCTTACTAATAACTTGAGTTCTAAGCTTCTGTAGGGGGAGGGGGGTGTGAATAAAGCTAGTACGTTTGGTTTAAAAACTACATAACATAAGCAAAAGGCCATACATACCGTCATAAACTTCATAAGCATCTATAGAGAGAGCTACATCAACTATCGCATATTTGTTGTCTGCCTCGCTAAAATGAGCGATGAAACCAAAATCGAACACCTTGATGTTGAAGTCCTGCAAGCCAAAATGAATAATTATTATTGTTAATATTATTATTGTTGTTGTTATTATTATTATTTTTATTCTTATTATTATTATTGCTGTTATTGTTCTTGTTACAGTTGGTATTGTTATTATTGTTATTATTATTATTATTACTATTATTATTAATATTACTTATATTAATATTATTACAATTATTATTATTATTATTATTATTCTTACTATTATTAATATTACTATTACTAATATTACTATTATTACTATTATTATTAATTAATATTAATACTAATACTATTATTATTATTATTATTATTATTATTATTTTAAAGGTGCATAAGCTGCCACCAATGTTATTACCTCATCAAACATCACCTTATCAAGACGTATAAAGCCACATGAAATATGTCTTTCGTGCATCCAAACAACTAATTTCGCAAATTGAGTTGCGACATATAGTCTCTTATCCAATCCAAAGTTTTCAACTGCAAATATTACCCAGTTATAAGTAACGTGAAGAAGAGTCTGCTTTCATTTTATTACAGTAACATCTATTTAAGGTTTGGTTGTGACTTAAGGGATTAGCTTGAGTGCAGCACAAATTCACAAAACATGGAGTATATCATTAATTATTTTACTATTTGAAACAATACACATTTTGTTAGTGATTATGGGTGAACCAAACGGTTCATTAAGGGTTAGTGAGGAGTATGTTTTCTTCATCACCATTTACAAGTCACTAACCCAATTATATAGGGACATTGACTTTACTACTGCTCCAAAAGTATGTTGAGCAACAACACAATTGGATTCCACGAGAGTAGGGTCTGAAAAAAACAGAGCAAGAGGCATTTAAACATAATGATGAGACAATGGGTTTGACAGTTTCAGGATGGTTTGACAATATCATGAGAGCAAGAAGCTAACAAGAACAGTGGTCCTAAGTCCTAACTAGTACCTACATCTTGTCACAATGGGTTTAACAATATTTCATACTATATTTTGGACTATTAAAGGAGCAGCCACTTTAACATAGAGGAGGCCTCTTTGAAGATATAATTTGCATAAAGTTAATTCTTATATAGTTTTCCTACCATCTCTAACTAAGCCCCTGGATATAGAAAAGACAAATTTGCAAGAGGAGGACAAGGATAGAATACCAATTAAGAAGTGTAAAATGAATTAAACACTCTCTTTACTTTAACACTTCATTGACCAAAGCTCTTTTTTTGGATAGTCCCAATGTCTTTGTCAAGTTTCCATTTAAGAAAAAAAGGCACATTGACCTATTTGCCCTTACTTATTACTCAACCCCCCCCCCACCCCATGTGAGTAAAAGTAATGCCACAAAGATCGCTTCTCTTTTTCTACTTCATCCATGACCAATAATATTGTAAATCATAGATTTGTTTATCCTTAAAAGGAAATGAGAGATGATCAAGACACACAGATGGAAAGTGTAAAATACATTTGGGGTCAAAGGAAGTGAAACTAGCTTGAAATGCACTGTGTGTTTGGTGCCAATAATAATGTCAAGAAAAAAAGTAACATATTTTTATTTTGCATAACCAATTAAGTACTCCGTTAATTATTACATCTAGTTTTATGTGGGATAAATACTATATAGATAATGACATTATAGAAAGATTTTATGATTCTCCTACCTGGAAAAGAATAGCTAGGGTCAATGACAAGGGGTTGGCTCACTATAGAATAGTCAATGAAGATATTACCTGGGCAGAAGGTGAATTCAGCCTCAAATGTGCCTGCGGCATTTTTAGATAATCCAAAACTACCAATCATAGCTCTAAATTCATATGGAGCATCAGTTACCAAAAGTCAGATGCTTTCTATGGAAGCTTACCGACAAGGCCTTACCCTTCCCAGAAAATCTAAAAAGATTCAATCTAAACCTCCCCTCACAATGCTATTTCTGCAAAAACGATGAAGACACTAAGACAGCCTTCAACACACACTCCTTCAGTGTGATATCAGCAAAGGGGTATGGGCTCATTTTTCTCAAATGGTGGACAGACCTAACTACAAAGAGGGACTAACTCTGGCACAGCACATGATGGGATGGTGGGTCTCCAACACTCCTAAGAATCTTAATGGAATACTCAGAGGTGTCCTTCCAGGTTTAATTACATGGATTGTTTGGAAGAACTACGATTGTGATCGACTTGATAATGAACAGCCTAACAGATCCAAAATTAGTAATCAAATTTCAAGGCAGATCCAGCAATGGTTCATGGCCAACCTTCATAAAACATAGATGAAAGGAGGATATAATAGAGATGACTTGAAAAATTTGTGATTGAAGGCCTTCCTATATAGCAAGAGTGATGGAATCACGTAACAGATATGCGCAGAAGAGGAATGATAAAGAAAGATTGTTAATGCCAAAAGCTTGTTGCAGATTTTACTCTTTGCTGAGGATTTTTTGCAATTTGATTTCCTTTTCTTCCTTTAGTTGTTTTTCTCTCTTTTGTATCTACTTTTGGGGATCTGGTCTAGACCTCTCCAAATGTGTACTTATTTTATTCTTCTAATAAAATAAATTATTTACAAAAAAAAATACATCTAATTTTAAAAAGAATAGTCACTGCAGCCTCACAATAGACTTATAAGGAGTTTTTGGGGGCCATGTGGTACTATGCTCTGATCTTGTACAAACTTATTCACATGGAAAATGCAGCAGTGTCCCAAAATGTGATGACTGATGATCATTTGAAGGAAATACCTGACCACTTGTACAACAGGCTGTACACTCCAAAAGTGGTTTCTTGTATTCAAAATATGGATATGTGTTTTTCCAAAATTAATGTTACTCTTGCGCACAGCAGGCAACAAAATTTTCAACCAAAAGAACATTTAGGTTGAGGGCCTTGAGGCACATCTCTCCTTGCCATAGCCACCTTGAGATGATCCATTTACTAGGATCAGCTCATGCGTTACAAACTCAGTATTAAATGTCATTTAATAGGTGAGAATTGAGATACATGCCTAGAGTTCACAATCTTGTACTTTAAAATATACTCCGTAAAAATTTTGCCCTCTCATTGAAACACTGTTTTCAGATAACCATGATTTAAAGCCGCCATACAACTACTATCAAAATTTAATACCTACGTGCAAACTCTCAACATGACGTGTGTTTGGTCTGAAGATGTGCTATCACAGAAGCATAAATGTCAAAAGCCAACAACTGTATCTTGCAGCTTGTCCTTACAGTGAACATAGTGGTAAAACGAATGGCTGAGCAAACCCACATTATGAATAAACAATGGAAATAGTGGTAAACAAGTCAAAACTAACTCAAAATAAAATGCAAGTTTCCAAACATAAGGAAATTCTTAGTTTTTCATATCTTAGAAAATTTCTAAATTATTATACTAATTTATCTAACTAATGTATAAATTGGTACTTCAGTTGATGGTTGGAAACCAATATAAAAAAAACACAAACATATAATAATCTGAGAAGGATCCCATAAACAACATCACAAAAAATAAAATTGAAAACTCGTTTAGTTTATGCATTTTTCTAAATAACATGTTCTAGCATCACACAAATATAGTGGTATCATCTTAGGGATCATTGGGGTAGTTGAAATGGAGTTTAAAATGTTCACGTTTTTGGGTTTATAGGGTATTTAAAATGAAAGTGTGTCTCAAGCTTTGATTACTATTCCCTAATGCAGTGCTAAGATCAACATCAACAAAACAATGGACCAAAAAACATACTCCATATACGAGATTATTTAAAATATCAACACAAGTGAATACTACTATTCAATTTTTTTAAGTTGATGAAAGCAGAGGCATATATGCTGATTTTACAAGTTCAAACATCTCGTTGGAGAATTTTCAGTTGCTTCTAAAAACACTTAAAATATCATCTGATAAACAGTTCATGTGTAACAAAGACCTCAAAATAGCTCCTGATAAGCAATTCATGGGTACCAAACGTCAGGTGAGAACATAGCCGTTTCTATAACAAAAAATTGACTTGGTCTGTTACCAATTGTAAACACTCAAAATCTATAACAGCTTTGATTTAAGTATCAGATAAACAGATTTTTGGAATATTATCCAACAAGAAAAAAGATGAATATGTGTGAAGAGTATAATGGCTTAAATTTTAAAAACGAATTAATAACTCTTTAAATTACTAAATGGTTTCTTAAGATAATTTAAACGCGCGTGGGAAATATGCAGAAGCCCCTAACCTAAAAGTTGATGTGTTTCAATTGAGTAGAAGCATCTAAATCTAAATTTATAAATGGGCATGGAAAAAATTGGTATCATGACCATGAGTTCAATGATGGAAGGGCCTATGAAATTACCTAGGTGAAGTAGATCAGTGCATGTTTGAAGGTGAGAAGAGGAGAAGCTTGGTATTGAAGTGTAAAAAAAGAGGGGAAAAGACGGTGATGTGTGGTGATGAAGGAAGCGCGAGTGGGATGGAGGTAATTTGATGGGAAAAAGACCATCAAACGTAAGCATAACTTATTAGGCGCTTATATTATTAGGGTAGATATGAAGGAGTTGGGCACTGATTGTGGTTAAATTGAAGAGTCCAAGTCCGTTAGGAGTTGGTTTTCATAATCATGGGTCACTATCCCAAGTATGCTAAGATATTCAGTTGTGCATTGCTCTGTAGTTCTTGAGGTGGGATATTCTGGATTGAACACTCTGTGTTTCTTCGGTGTGATCCTTACTTAAGAAGATAGTTACTATTCTTATTCTTCTACTTCCATATTTATAGATTTACCATTTGTTATAAACCACAACAGAAGCAGGAGAAACAAATATACAAACCAATATAACATTATTACCAGACAAATCATCCCCTGACAAAAACTTAGTTGGTTTCTCATCATAGACCACTGCAAGCACTGTCTGAAAACAGAACCCCTTTAGTTTCATCAATGTTGAATGCTGATCTCCACCCGTCAACATCTCAATCTCATTCTGCAAATTTTCACTAAACATTTAGACAAAATAGTAGATAAAGAATTCAAAGGCATGGAAGCTAACATACAATGAATCTAGTCGGATGGTCATTGAAGACCCTCTGGGGCGGTAGAATAAACTCCCACGTTTTGATCAACACTTCTGTCTTCCCATTAACTAAACCTCGATACAGTTTCCCAAATAGAGTCTCCTGAATCTCATTTGCTTTATTAAAATTATTGGTCATGGCATTCAATTCTTCATAACTGTATAGTTCCACACCATCTGAGGGATCTATGTGTAGCTTCATTTTGAACAAGGAGCTGCAGAAAATCAACAACAAATAGTACATCTTCATGGAAAATATTAACTAAAAGCTTAAAACAAACACAGCACTATCTAAGACTCGTCCTGAAAACAAAACAATTGAAGGCATGTTGTTGACAACCCCTACAAGAGAAAAGATCAGATAAAAATGTAATTTGAAGTAGGATGCATAATTGTACTTCTCCTCCTCCATTTTTTCTTTATACGTGCGGCATAAATTTCCAAACATTTCGGCAATAGGTCCAAGTCCAAGTCCAGGAGGCATTCTCTCTCTCCCACGATTGAAGTTTTCTTCTTGAAATAAGTAGGGAGCAGAGTTATACTTCATCAATGCCGCCCTCAACTCTTTTAGCCATTCCCTTGAGTCGGTGGCTCGGCTGCTCCGTCCATCCAGCAAAGATTGAATAGTTCCTAGGTGCCCTAGCTTCGAATCCGCAATTTATATCCTATGGCCCGCTAGCTGTACCGTTCTTTCCATACAGGCGTCAACTTCGGAAGAAAATAGATCGAAGGTCAGCAGCAGCAACGAAGAGAAGCGTCCGGCGGCGAGGGAACGATGGGAGCAAGGCGGCGGATGGCGAAAATGGAGAGTTCGAGAAGCGGGTGGGGGAGGGGGTGGGGTGGAGGGGGGAACTCTAGCGAGAAGCGGGGTGAAGGAAGTTTCTAGTCGCGTTGGTTGCTTTAAACAGGTTATTGATTGAGTTGGCTTTGAGCAAACCATTATGTTGGCTATTGATAAAAAATAGAATGATGTTAGAGTCATAAACAAAACCTTAACAAAATTCACAAATTTATTTTTTTAACACTTTCTTAGAAATAAGATGCACTCAAATAATAAAAGATATTTCATTTTAAAATCCACAAAAGGCAAGTTTGTAAAGTTTGTGAATTATATGTTTGTGACTTTAACATTTTCCTAAAAAATACTCTGTATTTAGCAAACTTAGCTTCTTCAAAATAGCTTTTATAATTTGAATTTAATTTAATGAAATTTTCACTTATATAATTATATGGTATAACATGCTTTGGAATATATATTTATTTATTATGATTTTTCAAAATAGCTTTTAAGCTATATATTGTTCTAAAGTCATTATGATTTTATTCATTTATGTATTTTTATCACTCAATTGATAGAATAATAAAATTATATGGAGTATCATATTTTGTTTCAAATAATTTTTGATGTAGTTCTTGAATTTATAATTCGGGGGCACCGGAGTGGCACTAGAACCGGGCCGATAATTCGGTGGGGTTCTAGTGACACCGGAGTTCGGTGCCACTAGAGGTGCCACTGGGTTTTTGGAGCACTTATGGTGCTCCGTTCGCAAAATTGACGGTTCCTAACCCCCCTAACCCACCCCCTAAACCCCCCACCTTACCCTGCCCCTGCACCCCCACCCCAACCACGCCGTAAGCCCTCACAAAATGTGTGGCTATTATGCAACGCATAGTAGCCCAACATTTTGTGAGGGGGCTTACGGCAGGTTGGAGTGCAGGAGCGGGGGTTTGGGGGGTGGTTAGGGGGTGTAGGAGCCGTCAATTTTGCGAACAGAGCACCAGAGGTGTCCCAAAATGCCAGTGGCACCGGAGTGGCACCGTACTCCAGTGTCACTAGAACCGGGCCGATAATTCGGTGGGGTTCTAGTGAAACTGGAGTTCGGTGCCACTAGCGGTGCCACTGGGTTTTTGGAGCACCTACGTTGCTCCGTTCGTAAAATTGACGGTTCCTACCCCCCTAACCCACCCCCTAAACCCCCCACTATACCCCGCCCCTGCACCCCACCCCAACCCCGCCGTAAGCCCCCCACAAAATGTGTGGCTATTATGCGTTGGCCGTAAGCCCCCCACAAAATGTGTGGCTATTATGCAACGCATAATAGCCACACATTTTGTGGGGGGGGCTTACGGCGGGGTTGGGGTGGGGGTGTAGGGGCGGGAGTAGGGTGGGGGGTTTAGGGGTGGGTTAGGGAATAGGAATCGTCAATTTTGCGAACGGAGCACTGGAGGTGCGCCAAAATGCCAGTGGCACCGTACTTCAGTGTCACTAGAACCGGGCCGTTTATAATTAGTTTATTTTTGCACCAAAATCTTTAAAAAATGAGATTTTTTTCTCGCATATCGCTTCATGAAATTCACATGGGGAGAGACTATTTATTACTCCCTCCGTCCCACTATATTTGTCCACTTTCATTTTTACATACCATCCAATGCACTTCTTTAATCCATTTTATCTTGTAATTTGTATATTAAGAAATTATAGAAATTATATATTAATAATCTATATGTTAAGACAAATCAAACAAGATCACACATGACTATATTTAGGCTTACACATTGAGAGAATTTGATGAGTCAAAGTGATTAGATGAACAGTTCCAAAAGTCAAAAGTGGACGAATATAGCAGGACGGAGGTAATATTTATTTCTTTATTTATATACATATTATTTACATATCTATTTTCTTATTATTATTTTATTTACTTATTTATTTATCTATTTTTTTATTTATATATTTATTTGAATACCAATTTTTTATTTAATTACGCAATAAATAATAATTTTTTATTTACTCATAAAAATTACATACAATAACAAAGAATAACAAATCTATTTTCCAACTACTAAACCAAAATGCTACTCCCCGTAGCTTTTTAAATTTTGGTTTTTCGGGCTCAAACAGCCAACTCTTGCAGCCAACTACCAAACCCTTTTTTTGGCGATTTGACCAGTCAAATATGCTAAAATTGGTCAAAACAGCCAAACGCCATTCAAATGCCAAAAACCAAACATGCCCAATGTTGTACACGTGCCTTCTCGTATGGTAGACGTCTAATTTAGGCGACGTCTAATCCATTTTGGTTTTCTGCGAGCGTGTTTGAGGAATTATTCCTTAAATCTTTTATTTGAAGCGATTATATTTTCCTTTTACATATGTTTTTTTAAATGTACCTTGACTATTCCTATTAAACTACTGTGTCTACAGTAACACCTCGAAACCCGGCTTAGTATTTTAATTAATTTATAAAATTAATTAATTATTGAGCCGGACAATACGAAGATTATTTCCTAATTTGCCTTAATAACATGAGGGTTTATCCTATGTTGTAGAGCTCACTGTTCTGAACGTGATCACCCAAACAGATCGTGAATTAGACCTACAGGTAGGGGTGTAAACGAACCGAATCGAAGCGAATACTGATATATTTGAATTTGTATTTGTTTAATTTTTTCGAATGGGAATCTGAATCCGAATATGAGACGAATTCAAAATAAGATTTGAATAAGTATTTGATTAATATTCGAATAGTTATCGAATCATAAACGGATATTTGAACAATCATACTATGTAATTTATATGATGGACCAACATCAATTTGTAATTTAACTTACGATACTCTTTATACTATACTATATTCCGCATATAAAAACATTAATACATTTGCATTTTACACAAATTATATTTTATAAAATATAACTATTAAAAATCATATGCTTTAGATTTTCGTGTTACGTTAATTTATTAAATTCTTATTATTTTAAATACACTTTATACTATATTACTTTGCTTGACTTTTGATGTTGAAAACATGGTCTGTGTATATATACATATATTCGAATATTCGAATATCATCCGAATCGAATATATCCCTATTTGTATTTGTATTTGATTAATATTCGAATCAAAAATAATATTTGAATTTGAATTTGTATTTGAATAACGCGAATTCGAATCATCATATTCGAATACGAATCGCGAATTGAATTTAAAATATTTGATTTGTTTACCTCCCTACCAACAAGGTCTAAGATACAACTGAGAGATCAAGTAATTGGAGGGGAACTTATCCTAATTGGACGAGAAATGTAAATTAGACCCTAAACATATTAATTACGGAGTATATATTTAGGGGGCGTTTGGTTCGGGGGTAAGGGAATGGGGAAACGGAATGGGATTCCCTCATTCCCTTAGTTGTGGTTTGTTTTAAAAAAAAAAATTCATTCCCTTACCCTGATTTTTAGTTTTTGATTACCCGTTTCACGC
>OOIL02005153.1:1385257-1427530 GCA_900332095.2 Cuscuta campestris | reverse complement strand
CTATGTGTTTTTGTAACATAATTTTTTACAAATTTTTTACAAGTATTTTTACAGATTTTTTTACAAATTTTTTACAAATTTTTTTTCAAATTTTTTAGAATTCAATTGAAATCCCTCAATTTTGTTGCAAAAAAAAATGTTGCCAAAAACAACCCAGTGATGATGATGATATTTCTCAAATCTGAAATTTTTTTAAAAAAAATTTGAACAGGAATGGTTCGATCTGGTCTCTTTTTGAGAAAGAGTAAAAGAAAATTGAAGTTTCATTGCTTCTTGTTCTTGATGATTAACTGTGTAGTTTTATGTTGTATGATGTGGTATTCACTGAGTAAAACTTTGCGTCGATCTCGAGCGATTCAAGAAGATAAAAACTCTAGAAGAGAAATAAGAATGCGTAACTTGAATAGAATCATTAGAGATGATGATGTGGTGTGCAGAAACTTTCTTCGGATGAACCGACAAACATTTGTCATTTTATGTGAGATGGTAAGAGATATAGGTGGGTTGACACAGTCAAGGAATATGTGCGTGGAAGAGATTTTAACAAGTTTTTTATACACATTGGCGCACCATCAGAAGAATAGAACGATTGGGGGATATTTTTATAGAAGTGGTGAAACTATAAGTAGACAATTTCATGCATGTTTAAAGGCAGTTTTAAAGTTGCATTTTGTGCTTCTTAAGAAGCCTTCTCCAATAACGGAAGACTGCAACGATGAAAGGTGGAAACACTTCAAGGTACTCATGTTCAGGTGTTAAGTTGTTATTTACAAAGAATGAAGTTGTTTTAGAGTCTAATTGTGATATATGTGTTTTGTAGAATTGCTTAGGTGCACTTGACGGTACAATGATTAGTGTGAATCCCCCAGCAGCAGACCGATCAAAATATCGAACAAGAAAAGGAGTCACTGTGATGAATGTTTTAGGAGTTTGCCTGGTTGGGAAGGATCAGCCCACGATGGTCGAGTTCTCCGTGATTCCCTATCTAGACCTAATGGTTTTAAAGTCCCAAGAGGTAACCTCACAAGTAAACATGTCATTTGTTTTAGGGATCCTTAAATAATGTATCTAAACCTAATATTTTTTCTGTGTTAAGGTTATTACTATCTATGTGATGCTGGCTACGCTAATGGAGAAGGGTTCCTTACGCCATATAGAGGACATATTTACCATCTTAGAGAGTGGAACAATGCTACCCATCATCCACAAAGCGCGGAAGAGTACTTCAACTTAAGGCATGCATCGGCCAGAAATGTGATAGAACGATGTTTTGGGTTACTGAAAGGGCGTTGAGGTATTCTTAGAAGCCCTACTTAGTTTAACCTACAAACACATAGTCGCATTGTTTTGGCTTGTGCTTTATTACATAACTTGATTACAAGATTCATGCCATCTCGACCTGGTGATGATGAAGAGATATTTGAACATGATGATGGAGATAGTGATGATGGAGATAGTGATGATGAAGTCGAGTACATAACCTCAATTGATACATCAGATCCATGGATTAATTTCCGAAATACATTGGCTCAGAACATGTTCAACACTTGGAGAACTAGATCTCGTAGACTCTAAAAATTTGTGATTTTTTGTTGTGTTTTTGAAGTTTTAGATGAGCAATATTTTTTGAAATGAACGTATCATCTTGAAAGTATGTTGTTATGTGTGAATTTTGTTTAATTGTATCTTTGATAAAATAAATAAGTATTCCGTATTATTTTAAACAAATTGATCATAGCTGTGTAAAAAAATTTGATTCCCCTGTTTTGAACCAAACACAAACAAAGGAAATTCTATTCCCTTTCCTGCACTGAACCAAACAGAGAGAGTAATTCAAGGGTAATCATTCCCTCTCCCCGTGATTCCCTCCTCACCATGAACCAAAGGCCCCTTATCAGTGAGTTAGTCATCCGGGAGCCATCCGTCTCCTTTTTCTCGTTCGTCCGTCCCAGTCGCCGAAGGAGAGAAGCAAGACGTCCACCCGTTCGCTCGTCGCCGCCGATCAGAGCAACAGCGCCGCCGTGTCTCGCCGTCGACTCCAGCGATCCCAACCGACGTCTTCCAATTCTTCCTCCATCGTCGCGCGCAAGCCGAGCCAGGGGACTTGCAGCGGCGGTCCTTCTTCCTCGATCAAGCTTTGAATTCGTCAAATTTTGAGGTGATTCATGGTTTCTATACCTTTCGTTAGCGTAAATTAGTAGATTAGAACTTCCTTAGCTTATAATTATGCGATTTGATTGGGAATTGTGGGTGTTGTGTTAAATTTGAGATGTTGATGGTTGTGGGGCTGTTAACCGTCGCCACCTCCGGTGACCCGCCGGCAACGTCTGTGGCGAGTTGACCGGACTGGGCAGCGGCTCTATTTGGACCAAATGGGTTCAATTGGCACCAAAAATTGGGAAGGACCATACCAGGTTAATTCCGTCATTCAACCGAGTACCTACTAGTTATAGACTTTGGAAGGTAGAACGATAGAGAGATTTTGGAATTGAAAAATGCTAGGGGTACACCATTTGGTGTACCCCATTTGTCCTCCACCCCCTCTTCCACCATATAAATGGGCAAAAAACTTTAAAATAAATAATTAATTAAAAATGAAATAAAATGTGTGGTAGAGAAGGGGTGGGGGACAAATGGGGTACACCGGTGTACCCCTAGCATTGCTCTTTGGAATTCCCATCATTAGAGAAAGTTTTACAAATAATTACTCCCTCCGTCCTAAAACTTTCTTCCCAGAGCACTATTCCAACTTCACGGGAATTTATATTTATTTGTGTTTTTTCATGGCCTATATGATAAAATAAAATATTCTTGTCACTACTTGTTTTGTTGAACTTTTGATGTAGTTTTTAAATATGTATGTTTTATTTTTTATTTCTATACCAATATTTAAATAAAATAGATTGAAAAACTTGGGATTTTTCTTCGTTTTGCGAACCGGTGAGAAAGTATTAGGACGGAGGGAGTATAATACTAGGCTAGACCTGTTTCCGTTATCAAGTAAATAGATTTGCGAAATTTCACACTCTACCCAGTAGAGTCAAAAGAGGTCGAACCTACCCGATCTGGCTTCCTAGGTGGATCAAATCCACTTGGATAGGCCAACTGAGGCACAGACCCAGACCTGTCACGCTGGTTACAACACCGGTCTTGCTTCATATAAAAAACCCAGAAGAGGGGACCCGAATAAGGGGTATGCCTGCAACTGACTTGCAAAAAAGTTTGAAATTGTACTTACACAGACTCATGAGATTTGACCGGGATCGGGGAGTTAGTTGGATCCGTCAAACTGATTGGGGTTAAAAGGTGCCCATTAAAAGAAAAAGAAAAGGATCATTTATCGGCTCGAATTCCCCCTTCTCAGGGAAGACTTGAACGGGGGGTGAGCCAATGCCATTTACACCGGGATAGTAAACAAGAAAGGGCGATTAAAAGATTTAATTACCGGGAAGAGGCCTGTAAGAAGGATGCATTTGAGCCTTAGAGAGGGTTCGAGGCCATTCAACATGGTTAAATCTCTAGTGTTCTTACCGGGTGAGGATACTTCAAGGAAGTACTACGTTACAGGTGCATCCATCTACAACCTACTGGTTAACCAAAAAAGGAATACCTGGTAGGGTATTAATATCAGATCTTCAAAAAGAACTTCGAAAGTTCTTAAAGAACCAAAGCGATTCTCTCCACCGGTAGAAGAGAGTAAGAAATGGTCTACTGGTTAAGACATGTCAAATATAGAGAAGGAACTTGAAGGGCAAGTTCTACCAGGAGCGTTTGATAAGATTGAAAGTCATTAGAGAAACGCGAATTGAAGATAAGATCGAGAGACAGATTAAGCATGATACCGGTCATGGTTCAAATAAAGAAATCCTAAGTTACCAAAAAGCAAGATATCAAGCAAAACATTCAAAGGACAAAAATAATTGTGCAGACTAACAAAAATGACATTAAATTAGATAAATGTTGAATGTTTTACAAGTACACTGATACCCGGGCAAATGGAGAAAGTTTTACATAAAAAACTACTAGGCATTCTCGGGGAGAGCCTAATTTAGGGGGAAAGGGGGGGGGGTGGGCAGGTCCATCATCCTGGATTGGAGCCAGGCCATAAGATTCCAATGTGAACTCCGGGTCCCGGTCAGCCAAGATGGCGTGAGTTGGATCCCGGTCTCTCTTCTGGTCGGACATGAAACCGTAAGAGCCCACAGTTGTGATCATTTCCTTCCCATTGCCCGGTAGAGCAGCTTAAACGACTTTGTTGTAGCTTCAGAAGTCGAGGTTAGTTCTCGGGCGGCCTTAACCTTGATCTTTTTCATCCACTCCCTCGCCAGGGGAGAGACGAAGGGAGGAAATTTAATAAAAACAAAATTTTCTTTCCACGACTTACTGCTTAAGGTTCAGCAGTATTTGGCAAGGTTACATAATCCTCTTTATTAGACTAACTATTTTAGTCACATTATCTTGATAACGCTTGAGGGAACATCAATTTCATGATCGTGACACTTTTGCCTTTCCAATTATGTAACTTTGGCATTAATATCACTTGATCTTTATTAAGTGTGCTTTATTAATGCTAATGGCAAGTTTAAATTTCGAAAATTTAAATAGAAAGGGTACTTGGCTATAACCTTTATAAAGATATCCTTATATCTCTAAGTGGTTATCACTTTATTCGTAATTTTGTGACAAACTTATTAACTGATTAATATTTGTACTTTGTAGCCTTGGTATAGTTGTTGTATTGCGATATGCTTGTGAGGCAAAATATTTGATCATATGAAATACTTCTACAAATGGAGCAACAATTTGTCCTTTATTGAAATAACCAATAATACTTAAAACAATAAGTAAACATCAATTCGAAATTGAAAACTGATCAACTACTAAAACTTAAACTAATGCGCCACAAAGCTGCAACCCTTGCATCTTTAAGATCAACATTCCTACTACTTCTCTTCAGTTCCTGCAACGGTTTGCAATACTATAAGTATCGAATACTTTTGAAGAGATTGAAGATTAGTTTAAGTCTTTACAACAATTGTACCTGAAGCAGAAGCTTCGCCCTTTTTCTTGGTTGCCAAATACTGCTTGCAATTCCTCTTCTAGTGGCCAACTTCACCACAATGATGACAAATGGAATCTTTGGCCACTCCACCTTTAGGCTTGAGCTTAGAAGAATTTGACTTTGGTTCGGTGTTACTCTTGCCTTTAGGTCCATTCTTCTTTGCTTTCTTGAACTTCTTCTTGCCTTTTCCTCCTTGAACCAGAAGGACAGAATTCCCCTTTCCTTTCGTCAAGCTCTCTTTAGCAGTTTGCAGCATCTTCAAAAGTTCTGGTAGTGGTTTATCGAGTTCATGCATCTCGTAATTAACCACAAGCTGCTTGTATAATTCAGGCAACGATTACAGAATTAGATCAGTCGCAAGTTCAGTCCTTAGTTCGAAACCCAACTTCTCAAGAGTTTGGACGTAACCAGTCGTTTTGAGAACATGCGGACCAATGGGGTTTCCAACTGACAACTTGCAACTAAAGAGAGCTTTGGAGATTTGGAATCTCTCATGCCTAGCTTGTCCTTGGTAGAGCTATCTTAGGTGTATGATCATATCGTGCGCCTTCATACTCTCGTGATGTTTCTGAAGGTCAGAAGTCATCGTAGCCAACATGAGACATGCCACCTCATTGTCATCATCAACATGCTTCTCATAAGTATCCTTGATTGCTCTAGAAGCATTGGCGGTCGGGACATGTGGGATGGCTCGTTCGAGCACATATTCTTTCTTCTCGAATCGAAGAACGATGACGAGGTTTCTTTGCCAGTCTAAGAAGTTAGAGCCGGTCAACTTATCTTTGTCGAGGATCGAGCGAAGAGTGAGGTTATGGTTGTTATTAGACATCCACATATAATTTGCAAGATAGTTAATATCAAGAATCTAAGTAATTAGCTAGGTCTTTAACTAATAACTCTCCCACTATTTTAACAAATCAACTTCCCTGAAGTACGTAACGTGTTGATTCGAGACTGCTCCTAAAGAGATATCTTAGTGGGCCAAGGTCCATATTACATTTAACTATAGTTGTGCTTTGCATCTTGCCCTATAGTTAAACTAATTAGGTAGAAGCTTATTTCCAATTGTGATCCAATCACAATCCTTGGTTTGTTAGGTTGTTGTAAATAAAATCCTATATTGGGCCTAGATCCTTATTTCATCTAACTATAGTTGTGTTTTGCATCTTGCCGTATAGTTAAACTATTTCAGGTAGGAACTATTTCCAATTGTAACATTTTACAACTCTAGGTTAGATGAATTTGATATTATTTATTAACCTAACCATGTGCCTCTAAGTTATTCATCTTTTTACCTTAACTTAGTTAAGTTCAACCCGGGGCGTACTCAGTATCCATTGTTACAAATTTCGCGTCATACTAATGTAAACCAGGCATCCTGTTTTGGCGTGTCCGTTGACTAGTCGAAACTGGTATCGACGAGTGAGTCAGCGTCGGAAGACACAAACTTAATATTACGAGGGATTTTAAATGTGATTTCACATATGGCATGTGCCGCGCACATACACTAGCGAATATCATGCAAACATATATACAAACAGGTATAATGAGTAAAACTTGACATGGTTGTGGCCTCCTAAAGAATTAACGATAAAGCCTTCACTTGAGATCTCTATCTCCAGCTTCACCTTCTTTCTTTAAGAATGCTTTAGTCTTCATGTTCAGCCTTGTCTTGTTAGTGTTCTCTACTTCTTGGCTCCTTCATCTTCCTTGCTTTTTCATGGACTTTCTTTGTTTAATAAAGAGAAAAGAATCATTGCTTTGTAAGCAAGGGGTATGAGGTTTAAGAAGAGATTTACAACCAGAATTTAGAGATAAGGTACGACACACAGGTCGTATTTAAAAATCAATGATTTTAAGCCACAACCACGCACCATGCATACATTCATACATCACATGCATAAAAACCATACACCGGGTAAGCCGCGCTTGCCCTAGACCTAGTTTATTCTAAGAAAAATAAACTATAAGCCAAAAATTATCAAATAATTTTATTTAACTTTATTTTAAAACTCCAGAATATCCAAAATTTAATTTTGAATTTTCTTGAATTTTAAAATAGTTAATTACCGTAAATATAGGTATTAATTTCGAAATTGGGATTTTAATTCGAAATAAATACTTATACCTTTTGAAAATTAAGAAATAAATTCCAGAATGTGTATTCTAATTTTATAAGTCTGAAAATAAAATTTCCAGAATTTATAAAATTTATTGTCGAAATTCTTTATTCAAATACCCAAAATCAGACTTCAATTTTCCAAAAATTAATTCCGAGTTTCCAAAAATTAATATTTTTCAAAAATATATACTTTGGGTCCGTATTGTTCTGAAAATCAAATTTCCACAACTAAATAAATTTTATTTTCGGTATTTTGGAATTTATTTCCAAAAGGAGTTAAATTAGTTTCCAAAATAAATTTAGAATATTCCAAATATTCCAAAAATCAATATTTTCCAAAATTAAAGTTTTTGACTCATGTACAATCTGAAAACAAAATTTTCTAGATTTTACTTAAATTTATTTTCGGTACTTTCTATTTATTATTTGGTAATCCATAAAACAATTTCCAAAATTATATTTCGTATACCATAATTGTTCCAAAAAATCATTATTCTCAGAATATTATGATATTATTACCAAATATTAAATTTCCATAATTTAAAATGAATTATTTAATTTTCGGGAATTAAATATCGAATTACCAAAAATGTTTTTCCCAAAAATTAATAATTAAATACTTAAATTATGAATTTAATTCTAAAAACTTTTATGCACTCTGAAAATCATATTTTCAAGTTCATAAAATAATAATCAAGAATTGTAATTGTCCTTTTCGGTTTAATTTATATTAATACCAAATAAGATTATTTAAATAGGGAAAAATAGAAAATAAAACAGAAAATTTATTTTAGTTTTTTAGATTTCTTAAAATCACATTTTAACATCTCAGAAGTATTAAAATTATTTTCCTTAATTTATTTTGTACTTATCTTGTAATTAATCAAATTAACTACACATCAAACAATACTTTATAAATTAGAAAATAAATTCCGAAAAATCCTATTTTAAAGTCTCAGAATGATTAAAATTATTTTTCCATAATTTATTTTGTATTTATCTTGTAATTAATCAAATTAACTACAAATCAAACAATTCTTTATAAATTAGGAAATCAATTCCGAAAATTAATTTTAAATATCCAAAGGTCTTTAAATCATATTTTAAAGTCTCAGATTTAATAAAATTTAATTTTCAAATTTTTCAAAATATTTTAATTGGTTAAAACAGTTTTTAAAAATATTTTAATTGGTTAAAACAGTTATAAAGTCCAGAATCATATTTTGGCACTTTCTTGAATTTTGGATAATTTTCGAAAATATATACACACATATTTTATTTTATCAATTCTCAAAAACCCTAACGGCAATTAGATCTACAAAACATATAATTCTCATAAGTCGGCTCTGATACCACTGTTGGGTTCTACGCTTGGATAGGGCAGCGGGATTATAAAAATTTTATTGTCCAAACCTAGATCCACCCAGGACCTCTTATGATTATTATAAGTTATTGTTTAGAAATAGACCTTTCTTGGCGAGTAAGCAACGATATGTGTAGGTTGATGGATTGATCCAAGAGTTAGCCACAAAAGTATATGACCTCGAGCAGTTGAGACACACGAACAACGAAGAGTGTTCTAGAGAAAATTATGCTAGTAATTTTTCTCTAGAATATTTCTAAAATATAAAATATTTGGTGTAAAGTATTAAGAGAACAAAACAAATTTTTCTCTCTTAAAATTGTGCTAGGGCCGAAAATTCTAATAGTAAAAAAGGGGTGGGATGATCTCCTATTTATAAGGAGTATAATCCCCATTCCTATTCGAATAGGAATGTTCCTTTTAGAGTTAAGGAAGGAAATCAAATCCCATTCCTATTCTACTTAGGAAATTTCAAATGGCACCTTAAGGATGTTTCCAATTTATTTTGTCAATCTTTAGTTATCATATAATTAACACAAAGTAAATAATATAACATTTATTATACATATATACGAAACACACACACACACACACACACACACACACATATATACATACCTACCTACGTACGTACGTACGTATGTATGTATGTATGTATGTATGTATGCATGCATGCATGCATGTATGTATGTATGTATCCGGTAAAAATGTAAATAGAAATAAGTATAGGAATATACAAATAGAACGGGCATACCCGAGCGTGGAAGTGGTATAAACCAGATCCAAAACCAGCAAATGCCATCAGGGCACCGTTACAAATACCACAACACCAACAATCAAGCAACACAAGGCACGCAGGCCAATAAGCACCAACCAAAAACCAAAGATCAGTACGGAAGGGAATACAAAGGCCAAAGCCTCCCCAATATAGAAAAAACCATCACTTTGATTTTACAAATGATAGCCTCAATGCAAAGAGGTTCTTGGTCAAAGTGGGTGGCATTCCTTTGCTTCCAGATATGGAACACCGTGCAAGCTAGAGCAATCTTCCTCGTCTTCTTCATAATAGCATCCCCTCTTCGGAAAGACTTCATCCATCTCACAGCCCTGTCCAAAGTACTCAAATGCCCATCAATGCGTAACCAATGTTTAATAGTCCCCCAAACCTGCTGTGAGACGTTGCACCCAAAGAACAGATGGTCCACATCCTCCTGTGCTTGACCACAAAGTGTGCAATCCAATGGAATTCCCAAAAATTCCAAGTTAGTTTTGGTGGGTAACCTCCTCCTAAATGCAAGCCACATTGTAAATGAACATTTAGGAGGAACAGTTGAGTGCCAAATGAAAGCCATCCAAGGCTTGGGGTTGGCCTTTACCCTAAGCAAGTCATAAACCTTACTTGGAACAAGGTTACTCCCCAGACAGTAAGGTTGCAAAGCCACTTCCATAGAGGAATTATGGTCACCAAGCTTTTGAACCAAAAGCTCTCGCACATAGGCTAACCTTTTAAAGAATACAGAATGTCTCTTTTTGGGTTGCCACTGCCAAAAATCAGCATCTTTAATATAAACAGAGTGCACCCATCTCACCCAAAGTGAATCCTTCTTGGCTGCCAGATTCCAAAGATGCTTGCATAATAAGGCATCATTCCAATTACCAGCATCTTTAAGCCCCAGACCCCCCTCTATTTTGGGTTTACAAATATCAGACCAAGCCACTTTGGCGAATTTGCTCCCCCAAAGGAAGTCACGGCAGTGGGATGTGATGCGATCACGAACATATTTCTGGACAGGGAAAGCCTGGAGCCAAAAAGATTGGACTCCCTGGATGACAGCTCTAATCAATTCCAACTTTCCTGCATATGATATCTTCATAGTCTTCCACTTAGAGAGGAATCCTTCCACAGTTTTGAACAGAGGTGCATAATCTGCTTCAGAGATCCTATGTGAAGCCAAAGGCAAACCCAAGTATCTCACTGGGAGTTGGCCACGAGGGAATGAAACCAAACCTAGAATGTCATGGCTAGTATCCCTGTATTTCCCAGCAAGAAAGATATTAGATTTGGTAGGGCTAAGGACCAAACCTGATACACTTGAGAAATGCTCCAAACAGTCCATAAGCACTTGCACAGAGGGGAGGTCTCCCCTAGAAAAAAGCATAAGATCATCAGCAAAGGCCAAGTGTGTGATTCCCAAGTTAGCACAATCCTTGTGATAGTTAAAAGTTCCCTCTTTGGTTTTGATGTTGAGTAATCTCGAAAAGTATTCAATACAGAAAAGGAAGAGAGTTGGTGCCATAGGGTCCCCCTGTCTCAGCCCACGCTTGCTCTTGAAGAATCCATGAGAATCTCCATTAACCATAATGGAAGAAGAGGCAGAGGTAACACATTCCATAACAAGAGCAACGAATCTGGAAGGGAATCCCAAAGCTAGCATGACATCCTCGAGGAATCTCCAAGATACAGTGTCATATGCTTTTGTGATATCCAATTTAATCATACAGCTGGGAGTGGATCTCCTGATAGCATAATCTTTGATCAGGTGTTGAGCAAGGAGTAGGTTATCAACTAGTGATCTGCCCTGTACAAACACCCCTTGGGCGGGATCAATCAAGTCACTAAGGAGAGGTGCCATGCGCTTCCCAAGAATCTTCGTAATGATCTTGTAAAGAACATTTAGACAAGCAATAGGTCTAAAGTCCTTCACTGAAGGGTTGTGGACAGTTTTGGGAATTAAAACAATCATAGCATGGTTGATCTGCTTCAGTAGTTTCCCTGAAATAAAGAACTCCGCGACAGCCTCGTAAACATCTTGACCAACCAGTGACCATTGGTTTTTGAAAAAAGCTGCTGTAAACCCATCTGGTCCAGGGGCTTTCTCATTACCAATGTCAAAAACCACATCCTTGACCTCCTCCAAAGTAACCATAGCAAGTAATCTGGAATGGGCAGATTCAGGGACAGTGGCTCCGGCTGCCAAGACCTCATCAACAATAGGCCCTACTTGAGGTGTGGTACCAAACAGATTCTGATAAAACTCAAGAAAACACCCAACAACCTCATTGCTTGAGGTAGTTTTAGTTCCATCATCCTTAATCAAAAACGGGATCACATGTTTCTTCCTATTTTTTTTGACCAGGGAATGAAAGTAGCTAGTACCTCTGTCAGATTTCATAAGAAAATCACACTTAGCCTTTTGCTGATAGAATTCCAACTCTGCATCTAAAAGGAAATTAGCTCTTTTCCTCTTAGTCTCAGCATCATCTACCAAAGCTTGATTGTTAGGGTCTGCCATGACCTCCTTCATAATAAGTCTGTATTCTTCTTTAGCTTCCATAGCTCTTCTAGAAATATGACCAAAAGCATTTTTGTTAAGGGTCTTCAAGGGTGGTTTAAGCCTCTTCAGTTTAGAACATAAAGAGAATTGTTTAGACCCATTGACCCTGGTCCCCCATGATTGGGTAACCAACCCTTGAAAATCCTCATGCTTAATCCACATGTTGAAGAATTTGAATGGCTTGCTCCTTCCAACAGGTGGACTACCACAATATAGCAGCATAGGACTATGATCAGATAGGTGATTAAAGTCCATAAAATCACAGGTAGGAGCCCAGCCAATATCAGCCCATTCTTGGTTGATAAAAACTCTATCAAGTTTGGCCAGCTTATTCCCTTTATGCCAAGTATAGAACAAGCCTTTAGAAGGTACATCCTCAAGGCAATTAAAGGATTTAAAATTCTGCAAATCAGTCAAATAGTAAGCTCCCTGACTCATACAGTTAACCCTCTCATTGGATGCCAGAACACAGTTGAAGTCCCCCAGCAGAGCCCATGGCTTAGTCATATTATCAGCAAAAGAGAAGAGTTTATCCCAAAGTGCTCTCCTAATAGTGACAGTGTACAGACCATAGATGAATGTTAAGCAAAATTCCTTCTGAGTTGTTAGACACCTGACTGCGCAGTGGATGTATTGGTCACCAATCTCCAGCACATCACAAGCAAAAAAGTAAGGATTCCATAAAACTAGCATACGGCTACCAGGAAATAACTCAAAATTTGTGGTATATTTCCAGCCTGGAAGTTTGGCATTCACAAACATATCCAACTTGGTTCCCGAAATTTTTGTTTCCAGAATGCATGCAAAATGGACACCAAGTTCATAAAGATATTTACACAAAAAATTTTGTTTAGAGGACCTAGATAGTCCTCTAATATTCCAGCAGAAGATCTTCATCTAGGGGGAGGGGCAATCCCCTTTCCACCTTTCTTGCCTTCCTGTCTCTTCCCAACCATGTTACCATCAGCAGTTTTCTTTTTCTTCAGTCCCAAATCAGTATCCCCTACCTGTTTCTTATAATTAGGTCCATTGTTCAGAACACCAGTCCCAATGAGTGGTTCCTTGGCATGTTCATTAGGTTTGTTTGAAGAAGATGGAATAAGGCCACCTATGGGCTCAGAATAGGCTCCTAATCTACTACCACTAGCAACCCATTCCTTCCTAGAAGAAGGTGTATCCTTCCCCTTCTGGGCAACATTAGCTTCCAGGTTCTTCTTCAACTCCAGGGATCTGCAATGAAAAGGGCCATGGTTCCATGTTTTACAGTGAAAACAGTATTTGGGGTCCTCTTCAAAGGAAGTCACAGGCTCTTTGGAGAAGTCAACCTCAACAAGGACTCTGCAAAACCCACTCTTGCCCAGCTGTTTTGTAACCAAGTCAGTTCTCAGGGGCTTCCCTACCTTTGAAGCCAGCATCCCAATACCCTCCTCTGACCACATTTGCATAGGAACATTATGCAGTTGAATCCAGACAGGGAGAGTTGTAAACTCAGAGAAGTCAAACATAAATCCATGAGAGGGGATCTTTAAATACATGTATGTATGTATGCCCGCCCAATGGGGAGTTCATGGGGTTCTTTTGCACAGGGCCTCCCAATTTAGGGGACTCATCACTTATATGCTCAATTCATTTAAATGTGTTAATATTTCATTCCTGTTAAAAGATTTGATCTTTTTTTGCATTGTTTTTTGTTATTTCAGAGCTAATTGTTTTCTGTTTTCATTTTGTTACTTAAAAATTAGATCTTTCAGTTATAAAACTTGATTTTGTATAAATAATTAATTGATGTATGTATGTATGTGTATATGTGTATGTGTATATGTGTATATATGTATGTATGTATGTATGTGTGTGTATAATTAATTGTGTATGTGTGTGTGTGTGTATATATATATATATATAAATAAAATTATGTTATATTTTGTTCCTTAAATAATATTTGACAAACTTAAATATCATATAATTAAAATGTCCAAATATTAAATATATATAAATATATATTTCGTGCCTTAATAATAATACTAAAATAATAAACAATTTATTATTCATATATATATCCGAATATATATATTTTATTATTATTATTAAATATATTTGACAAACTTAATTATCACATAATTAAAATGTCCAAATATTTGTTTATATATATATGTTTGTGTATTTAATCATGTTGTCATACAATATAATACACACGATATATAAATAAAGTGCAACTTTACTCCACTTAAATATTCTACACTTTCATGTGTTCTATGTGTGTGACCCTATTCTAGGCATATATAAAATTGGCCATAGTATCGATTAAATACTACAAGTGATAAGAGGTATCTAGCAACACATTATCACCTCCAAATTATAGATTAAAGCTCTTGGAACAATTCCTTCAACAACACATCCTATTTGTATAACCCTTATCCCTTTATCACTAACATCTTGATTTAACACAAGGTATGAGGTGTGTCACCTTGTTAAAGTTAAATCGATGGTTTACTGATTCTTCGATTGACTTGTGGGATTCAAATAACATATTTATTTGGGCATGGCCATGCACTTCCCAAGTCACATCAATCAGTGGGCTCTAAGATATACTTCATTAAAGAAGGGATAAATTCTATCTATGTCATTCACATCTTCGCTTAAGTTTTCATTGCATACCCAAAACATAACTGTACATCCACCAATATTTCAGATGACATAAATCATGCCTCAAAGTATACAACTCAACTTACCAAAGAATGTAATGACTTCAAGTCAAAGGATAGTTATACTAATGGTCGCATGAGAATAATATTAATAACTCAAACCCATATATTATTCTCATACATGGTTGCCTACGTATGAATTCAGATAACATTTTATTTATAGCCTATGAGACGCAGCTATCTCATCTCATACGTATTAGTCTTGATATATTATGATGTCCGTATTGTCATAATATTCGACTAAGGATATTTTAGACGTAGCCTCTATCTTTGTAACAGCCTCATAATCAGAACGTCGTAGTTCTCATTTGTGTTACTAAAGCGCATACTCTATGGACTAAAGCTATGTTTAAATCACACGAGACGACTTAAACAATTTTTAGGGCCTATTGTTCTTGATATAATCATAGATATGGAATCATAAGTTGGCCTCTAGGGCTCGCTTATATTTAACAAGAGCAATAATGGCAAACTACATTTGGATTATGCATATTCCTAGGTTGAGCCAAAAAATTTCTAGGTGATCTTAAGTCAATATTCCTTGAATTGTAAATGAAGTTCCTAGACTCATTTCTAGGTTGTCTCAAATTATTCCAATCATTTATAAAAATCTTAGAGTCATTTCTAGGTTGTCTCAACTTATTATTTTTATTCTTTCTAAAATTAATTTTGTTATTCCTAGGATTATTTGTTCTTATAGGTGGTTTATCATTCTTAAATTCTTCACCAAGTTTCTTAGGCTCTTCTACCTTAAGTTTTTCTATGGTGCTCTTAAGTTCTACATTCTCTATTTTTAAAGACTCACAAGAGGAACAAGTAGAATTTTGGCCAAAGGAAGAAGCTTCATTCATTGCCTTAATCTTATTTTTAAGGTCAAAATTATCATTTTCCAAAAATTTATTTCCTCTTCCAAAGCATGAATTTTAGCCTTAGCCTCTTTGACAAGTTTTGAAGTTTTCTTCAATTCACCAAATAATTCTTGAACGACTTCTTGTAATTCTTCAAATGAGAAGGAGTTAGAAGTACTTACCTCTCCATTTCGTTCATGTGCCATAAGACATAAGGTGGCAGTTTCGTCACCGGAACTTTCCGAATCCCATGCCATGTATGCTCGTTCCTTCTTCTTCTTTTCCTTGCGGTTTGGGCAATATGGCTTTATATGGCCAAGTTCTCCACAACCAAAGCACGTTGGAACGAGTTCCCCCTTTCTTTTACAATCTCGGGACCCAAGTTCTTCCTTCAAAAACTCTTGGAACTTTTCGAGCAAGTTATATGAAGGATTATCGTTATCGCTTTCTGAGTCACTTACCTCTACTCTTTTTGAGGATGATGCTTTGAGAGCGAGACCATGACTCTTGTCAAGAGAGGGTTTAAGAATAGTAGATTCATAAGTTTTAAGATTACCTCGAATTTAAACTGGAATGATAGATGGTAATTATTGTAGATGGTAAGCTTAGTTCACTACCCCATTTGTAATCCTCCCTAGCGACCATCATTACCTAGACCTGTATGTTCTAGATTCTAGGAAGCTGCTCAGATTGTGAAGGAGAGTTGCTATGATTAAAATCCATAAAATTTGATAGTAGTAAGAGGTGTTACCCCAAGCCATGCTTCTACACATTGCAATTATTCTCCCCATTCTTATTCAACATTGATGAAAAAAATTGTTGAAGAGCAAAATAAAATCAATAAAATATAGGATTAGTAAATCTTGAATTGATTGCTTCCTATCTTGAATTTGCTTCCTATCAAAATTTTATAAATAAAGTAAGGCAGAAAGCAGAAAAGGACTTTACTCCTTACTTGAGCTTCATTCTTCTTCTTAGTTTGTGAGAACACTCTCCAATTAGGACGATATTGACCATAGCCAAAGTAAGAGGTTCTTTGCTTTGTGAATTGTTTAAATTCAAAATCGCATTGAATCAAAAAAACTACGGAGTAAATGTAAAGAAAAGAAATGACTAAACGCACCAATTTCACTGCCGCATCCACAATATAAGAAAAAAAATGCTAGGGGTACACCAAAGGTGTGTACCTCAAAAATTTTTTAAAAAAATAAATAAATAAAGATCAAATAAAAATATCTGGGGGAGAAAGAGTGGTGGTGTACCCTAGCGCTCTTATAAGAATCCCTCAGCCGCCTGTCAAACCAATCTCTGATTCGTCCGCCGTCTAACGCCTCCCTCACAGTCTCGATGATGTAGATTCTCGCGTAGCCGTTCATCTCCTCGTCAACAACGTACTTGAAGGCCTACGTCCCCGACGCCACCTCCAGCACCACCACGCCGAACGCGTACACATCGGATTTCTACGACACACCCCCCATGGATTGAAACTCTGGCGCCATGTATTTTCTGGTACCTTTAAACTTCATCTCCTTACGTTTCGATTCAAAATCCACATCCGATTCCGAATTCCTCTTCGCGATCTCGCCACAGAGCTCCATCGTGCCAAGTGGAGGATCCGGTACGATGATGCTGGAGGCCTTATGTGGTTGTGGACGAAATCGAAGCCTAGACCTGTAGAATTGTGAATGTAATCGAGACCGGAAGCGATATCGGAAACAATCTGAACTCTGAGCATCCAATTGGAGAGAATCGTGAAATTAGGGTTTCGAGGATTTTTGAGGGCGTCACGGAGATTGGAACCGCGACTCCCTTCAGAGGAATCAAGCTCGAGTGGTAACTTCTGCAAATCTTCGGCCGCTTAGAGTTCATATCCATTTGCGCAATTGAGGATGAACAAAATCAGCAGCTCTGCCCACATTTTCAGTAGTGCTCTGTTCGTATACCGTCCTCTGCAAGGCTGCAAGGCTGCAACTGATATGCTGTGAAGTGAAAGAGTGGGTGGTTGTTGTGTTGCAGTTTTAATTAATATCTGGAACTGATGTCTTGCAGTTGGTGCAGCACATATGGGCGGGAACTTTTTCCTTCTGCTGTTGTAAATAGGAGGATAAAGAGGCCATCCCTAAAAAGGCATTGGGATCTCAATACTGATTCTTAAGACGCATTGATATACTCTTAATTCCATATTCTCATTCTTTCTGGATTGCTATATCCATCATTTGGTACTCTCATTGAGAACTGTGTGAGAATTTTGAAAGAGCAATGACAAGACAAAAAACCAAAAACAATGTTGGACCCCATCCTTTGGCAGGAGGGAGGGCTCTTCCCATTCAAGCCATGAGTTGGAGGCCATGATGAACAATATCACAACATTACTGATCATGGTAATGGAAAACTGGGTAGGCTTTCGAGGCTGCCCTATCTACCTATCCCGGAAGATGGCGTGCCTTCCGGCAGGAATTTGGGACTCGTCCTCCATTGCCTCACAGAGAATGCCGGTTGGAATGGCTCCAGAGGCAGAGAGAGGTGGGCGAGGAGATAGTAATGATCCGGGAGTATAATGAGCAGCTTAAGCGTGAGAAGGGTAGCAACAGGCCCAGCCGCCCAGATTGACCGATATGAGATGGTGAGATGGCTAGCTTGACTCAGATCCCCAAATCTTGGGACTTGAACCAACCACGGAATGTGGAGTTTGCAGCCTGAGGGAGCAGGGTGTTTGAGCAGCTGCCTGTGGGAATTGGGAAGGGTTCTGGAGTCCGAGACGTTAGGTCCCAGTGTTGACCTAGAGGAGTAGGGGTAGACTTAGGAAGAGTTCGAAGGAGGTGATACACAGGACTAAAGACTCTACGATCTTATCGCGGGTACGACGTTAGATTAGAATGTATAGATCTAGAATTAGAGTTATTCGATGGACTTTTGAACCTTTAGTTGTAGTTTTTACAAGCACATTATTACTCTTGTCTTTCTGTATGCTTTATGCACACTTCAGTTTTCTTTTTGCTCTTATTCTGCTCTTACTTTATTCATGCTTGTGCACCGACCTTTTTGCTTTACATTGTTGATGCTTGAGCAAGGACGTCTCTGTGAAAGAGCCGCTACTTTTAAGTCTTTTTAAAAAAATTAGACGTAGCAAACAATATGATTATCTGGTATTTGGTTGCTCCTTGGGGCTGGAAAAGTATGATTCATCTGTCAATGATTGGAATAGTATAATTCTTTTGCTTTTCCCCGCTAAATGTCAGCGTACTTGGTTTCGGTCTGTTATTCACTTGCTTTCTTCTCCTGTAACAGTTCAGTGGAAATGAAAGGAAGCTTGTATTATATTATATTCAAGCAGGAGGATTTGAATTTGCCTACAATTGACCCAGAGTCTCTGGAATTTCTGGCATATGTGAGGCTCAATGTCTTAGAGCTTAACCATTGAAATGCTCTTCAAGATCAGGCCGTAAGAATGCATCATCCGTCGTGGAGCATATTCAAACTTTAAGAGGTAATCTTACAACTTTGTCTCCTTGTGCATAGGAAAATTTCTTAACTCTAGATATTAACACTAAACAAATTCTCCGAAGTATAAAGCACCCAAAAATCCAAAATTGAATTCCTGAAATTGCAACAGGCCAATTAGCTGAGTTAGAATGTCCAATCAAGATCTACAAAGCCAAGGATTTCAAGCAATTCACAAACACAACAAATTTATATCTTGTTAAACAAATCAATGTTTTTTAATTTTTTTGAAGGATTTATTATAGGTAATTTTATTAAGTTCTTTAAAATTAATAGAATAATAGATGAATGCATTACATGCTGTTAGACACTAAAGATTTGAAATATAGTTCTTGTTTATGAAGCGTCTATTTTTTACTCCATCCAACCCATAAAAAGGTTCCACATTTCCTTTTTTTGTTTGTCCCAAAAAATGTTCTGCTTTCTACTTTTAGAAAAGAATTTGCGGTCCATATAGTTTTTCTCGCCTCTACATCACTTTCAACCATATAATTTCTCTTCTCTTAATCGCTGTGCAAAGGCAAAGGTGGAACCTTTTATTGGGACGGAAAAATTATTAAAAGGAGTGTTGTATAGTGAATGATCTCATTTTTTAGATGACGTTGTACTTATATAAGCGATTTGAAGAGACTAAAGTATATATCTAAGAATGACAACATGTGTATTTTGGGTTTCACTATACTCAAACTCAACACAACTTTCAGGTACGATATTATGATTTGAACCCTCACTCAGTCGACAAATAGTCGTCCACACATTTTGGAGAGTGCAACTTGAGTATCACCTAGAGAGTAGAGACTGAAGGAGAGTAGTCGTCACGTTCGTTCGAATCGACGCCTAGTCACTGACTAGTGGGTGATTGAGACCCTACCCAATTTTACCCAATAGAAGACATTTCCTTAGTCGATTCGAACGAACTGATGTCTTAGAAACCTAACTGATGTCTTAGAAACCTACTGACAGGAAAACATTTATTTTGAATTGGCACAATAGCACTTGCATTGGTCAAAAGCAAAGTTTATATGTTATTGACATGTAAACTTCTATTTCTAGCGTTAGAGCACATAACATGCATGTGAAATCTATAATGGAGTATGATGACATTCAATGATTTGTTGATGTAGTGACTAGATAATATTGATTAACTAAGATCAATACCACTTTAACTCAGTTAAGATAATTCAGTGATCCACTTCTATGGTATTTTTCACGAGATTATGATTTGCAATTGGAAGTTGCCAAGTTGTAGGGACACGAAGTCCTAACCAAAAGAGAGATATACAACATTGTTATTCAACTACGTTTAATACTATTTATTATTCCCTTGGCCAAATCAACCAATCGCGTGTTTGATTAGGTGGGAGTTACAGTAAGGGCCCTCACATTTATTGAAACCCAAATCTAATTTTTAGGTAAAACCTTATTTCATTAAATTAAACGAATAAGAATACATTCCAAGTACATAAAAGCAAAAACAAAGAAACAAAGCCTGCTTTAGACCTAGCCTATCCATATATAATCACATCTGCAAAGGCAACAAACAAAGAAAAATGACAAACAAGGAGAAAGAAAAAAGAGAAACCACAGGCCATCCTCTGATGTTACTGTTCAAATAGAGCCACTTTTTAATAAATGTACTCATTTTGCAAATTTTAACATGTTATCCCTCTATGAAGAAGTTCAAATGTTCTTTTAACATGTTATCCCTCTATCAAGAGATATTTGTTAGTGAAATACTTACAAAACCCAGGTGAATTATAACACCAGCTCCGAAGAGCTTCGCATCCAAATACGATGGAAACGTCGACCCTGCACTCTCAAACCTAAATTAAGAAAAAATGTAGAATGAACAATTTTATTTTAGAAAAAAAGAGTAAAATGCTTTACAACAAAACTTTCACTCTGTCTAGAAGATATGATTCGCCGCCTAAAGCATCATTAAGAACTAAACATGCTCTTTAAAAGTCTTGCATCACCTATAAGATCAAATAGATAGATAAATACAACATAAAATTATTCAATCAAAACATAAATATACAAAACATTATATATCTTTATATGCAAAACCACAATAAAGCTATTAAGAAGCTAACACACTTCATCTTCTTCTTCCATGTCTTGTACGGTCCTCAGTGCCCATGTGCTTTCCAATCTACGACGGTAAAAAGACGGGCGCAGATGCTTTAGTCAAAAAAGGCACGCCGACCACACCTTTTTAATAGCATCAACTAACCCAAACACTCCAGATTGATGGGAACTCCAATATTCAGCAGTTTCTGACAAATCTTTACACCCCCAGAATTGTTGCAAGGTTATAGGACTCTGTTCCAGTTCTTCAACTTTGTTGTATGCTTTAGAATCATATATAATCCACGGATGATCTAAAACAAAATTATATTTAAAGGTAGCACATAAACTCGCATAATGAAGAGTACATAAAAAACAAATACCCTTCAATCTTCAAGAACAAAGAAACAAAGATAACAAGCACAGAAACAACATATTAAAAAAATTAATTTTGTAGATGAGAAGAAATGAATGATGCCTTCTTAGAATTTAATGAAATTCTACTTCCAAATTTCATTAAATTCTAAGAAGGCATCACTCATTTCTTCTCATCTTCAAAATTAATTTTTTCAATATGTTGTTTCTGTGCTTGTTATCTTTGTTTCTTTGTTGTTCTTGAAGATTGAAGGGTATTTGTTTCTTATGTACTCTTCGTTATGCGAGTTTATGTGCTACCTTTAAATATAATTTTGTTTTAGATCATCCGTGGATTATATATGATTCTAAAGCATACAACAAAGTTGAGGAACTGGAACAGAGTCCTATAACCTTGCAACAATTCTGGGGGTGTAAAGATTTGTCAGAAACTGCTGAATATTGGAGTTCCGATCAATCTGGAGTGTTTGGTTAGTTGATGCTATTAAAAAGGTGTGGTCGGCATGCCTTTTTGGACTAAAGCATCTGCGCCCGTCTTTTAACCATCGTGGATTGGAAAGCACATGGGCACTGAGGACCGTACAAGACATGGCAGAAGAAGATGAAGTGTGTTAGCTTCTTAATAGCTTTATTTTGGTTTTGCATATAAAGTTATATAATGTTTTGTATATTTATGTTTTGATTGAATGATTTTATGTTGTATTTATCTATCTATTTGATCTTATAAGTGATGCAAGACTTTCAAAGAGCATGTTTAGTTCTTAGTGATGCTTTAGCCGGCGAATCATATCTTCTAGACAGAGTGTAAGTTTTGTTGTAAAGCATTTTACTCTTTCTTTCTAAAATAAAATTGTTCATTGAATATGTCTACATTTTTTCTTAATTTAGGTTTGAGAGTGCAGGGTCGACGTTTCCATCGTATTTGGATGCAAAGCTCTTCGGAGCTGGTGTTATAATTCACCTGGGTTTTGTAAGTATTTCACTAACAAATATCTCTTGATAGAGGGATAACATGTTAAAAAAACATTTGAACTTCTTCATAGAGGGATAACATGTTAAAATTTACAAAATGAGTACATTTATTAAAAAGTGGATCCATTTGAACAGTAACATCAGAGGATGGCCTGTGGTTTCTCTTTTTTCTTTCTCGTTGTTTGTCATTTTCCTTTGTTTGTTGCCTTTGCAGATGTGATTATATATGGATAGGCTAGGTCTAAAGCAGGCTTTGTTTCTTTGTTTTTGCTTTTATGTACTTAGGACTGTATAATTTAATGAAATAAAGTTTTACCTAAAAATTAGATTTGTGTTTCAATAAATGTGATGGCCCTTACTGTAACTCCCACCTAATCAAACACGCGATTGGTTGATTTGGCCAAGGGAATAATAAATATTAAACGTAGTTGAATAACAATGTTGTATATCTCTCTTTTGGTTAGGACTTCGTGTCCCTACAACTTGGCAACTTACAATTGCAAATCATAATCTCGTGAAAAATACCATAGAAGTAGATCACTGAATTATCTTAACTGAGTTAAAGTGGTATTGATCTTAGTTAATCAATATTATCTAGTCACTACATCAACAAATCATTGAATGTCATCATACTCCATTACAGATTTCACATGCATGTTATGTGCTCTAACGCTAGAAATAGAAGTTTACATGTCAATAACATATAAACTTTGCTTTTGACCAATGCAAGTGCTATTGTGCCAATTCAAAATAAATGTTTTCCTGTCAGTAGGTTTCTAAGACATCAGTGTTTGCTATGTTGTTGCAGGGCCCAATGTTTGTGGAGAGACATATTGCTCTGCTATACACCGGACATTAATGAAGCATGCGAACCTTCATGCCTATTTTGAATGATTGCATGCATCTTTAATTGTATCATTGATGTATAAACGTTAGTTATTTCACCTGTATATTTTTGCAAAATAAATAAACCATTATGCATGTCATTATTTTGTGTTTGTGTACTGCTATCTATTTTTTCTTGCCAAAAGTAATCCAAAGGCAGTTTATTTGATCTTTCAATTCTGCTACAATATGTTTGATGCATTTTGGGCCGGTCCCTGCAGTTTGTGAAAGTAACTTGGGGTTGATTATATGAACTAGTTAGAGAAATATGCCATTCACATCATTATCCTCTCCACATTCCTTTCATCAATTACTGTGCTCTTGTCCACTGTTAGGTGGCTATAAAATGAAATTTCAATTCCAATCCTCATTACGCGATGATTTCTAACCACTTATTGTAATCTAGTTACTGGTAAATTTTGCATATGCAGCTATTTCATATGATCATGTTCTTCAAAGAGATGACCAGTTTATCCGCAATTTGATACGAGAGAAGAATCGCTTGTTCATGGGTACCAGCCACGTGTATACCTTTTCCTGCTGCGATGCAAATCCATTAAAGCTAGTGCATGGAGATTATGTTCTTAAGTTTTCTACCCCATCAAACTCAGATTACCTGGTAAATATATTGTTAGAAAAATCTTATATTTTGATTGCTCTTCAATGACAATAACTTTATGTCTTTGAATTGCAGAATGAAGTGTTGATGCACAATTTCCTTCAACATAAATCATTTATTTCCTTAGTGGGATATGGGGCAGGCTGCTCGGAGAATTCAGCTGTTATAATTCTACCATACAAAAAAAGGAAGCTTTAAGCCAACATTTGAAAGTATTTCTTTAATTTCTCTCATTATTTAAATGATGTCAAGTTTCTTTGTGTATTGTTAAACAAATATCAGTTGATAGTTTAGCAATTAAGCTCAAATGCGAATTTCTTTATTTCCCATATAATAATAGGTAATACTTTATTTATAGGCTCAAGCTACTATAAGATATTTCTAAATGATCCAGAAATAGTAAAATACTAGTTCATGTAATATTGTCTTGGATTGGGTCTAGGACTACTAAAGTAATATCAAACTAACCGGGGATAGGACACCAATCATAAAACAAATTACATATAGGATTTATCAATACAAAGGTTCTGGCCTACACCTTGTTAATCAAATAACCAATCCTCCCCATTCTTCTGAGCAAATGCCATGTCCTTGAGGCTCCAATCTGAACCATTCTTTGTCAGTATGGTTACTGATTCCCTTGCAAACTTGTCCACTGAACTGTTACTTCCAAGATCTTAGCATTAGCAGAGCCTGCAACCTAGCTGTAGCTTATTCACTTTTCCAGGCATTAATTCAACTTATCCTTCATCACTGCAAGGTAGAAGAGCTTGCACCACCCAGTTTTCTTCGCAAATGAGATACATGAAATAATGAATGGATTCTTTTAAGCACCAAGAATGGTCTAAAATGCTTGCTACCTGATTTCTAGTATCCGCTTTGAGCTACTGACTGTTTGGAATAGGGTCATAAGTCTCACAACTTCACAAATACTCAGTCACACTCCTTGAACCCTTCTTCTCTTCGATGGCCATTAGCTTCTCGTTTCATCCTATTTTGAGAATGAACTGAAATGCTCCCTTAATTCTCGCAAAGCTGAATGTCTGCACTTCAAGCTTTCTTGAATCTCTTACACCTGGCAACTTCCCTCAGCACACTGAAGTGATGCTGGGGGAGGTCTTCCGCTGACAGGTTGGAAGGGAGTTGTTTAAAAGGGGGCATGGTGTATGGTATTATTCTTGTAGTCAGTCCAAGTTAGCAACGGCTCCCAATGTTTTTGTCAGGAGGAAGCAAAACATCTTAAACATTGCTCCATACATTTTGTTTACGACTTCAGTTTGGCCATTTGTTTTTTGGGGGTATGCTGAACTGGTTTTAAGCTCTGTACCCTGAAGCATGAAGATTTCTTTTCAAAATGACACGAACACTTTAGCTCGATCACGTAAAAAAATTACCTTGCACGTTTTCTTATTTCTCCCTTTAAACCCTTCCGATTCCAGAAAAAAAAGAGAATTGTGTGTTGTCAAGTTCAAACTCAAATGTCATCCGTTGCTCTCCCCTGCTGTCCACTTCACCTGTTGCCCTCATTCCTCCCTCTAGTCCCCTTTCCATTGGCCATAGATCTGCCCACATTCTTCACTCAATGGTTATATGCCGTTTGGGGTGTTTTAAGTTGTTCACTCTTATTTCCATATTATCTCACTCAACTTTTGCTTAAATATGTAAACTCATTTTTATTTGCGATTAGGTGATGTGAAGGTCCATTGGATCTTCCCTCGCTTCATTGCGGTAACAACCTTCGCATATTATCAAAGAGTATTAGTATGAATTGCCTACAGATACCATCATTAATGGCTGCTTGAAATATCAAAGGGTAATTACATCGCCCAAAGAGCAGCATCACAAGAATGACGAGATACTCATACTCCCCATTGTGTCCTAAAAGCTGTTTGTTCATTGTCTGTGGGTGAATTTCAGTTTGGTGATATCCTCATATCCAGCTCGCAAATCGAGTTTGCAAAATAGATGAGCATCAAACAATTCATCCATCATGTCTTCTATGATTGGAATAAGAAATCATTCCTCAACTGTCTCTTTATTTAAGACTCTTTAATCATTGCAATTTTTACATCTTCCATCTTTTCTCTTGACCAAGAGAACCAGAGATGAAAGACGGACTTGTACTTCATCTTAATCAGACCTGTTTTGAGCATCTTTTCTAGCATATCTTCTACCATTGTTAGGGAACCAAATGAGCTACTCGCTAGCCCACATTGTACTAACTAGGCCAATTATTAGGACTATACTTAAATAACACTTGTACCAAACTAATTAGGAACATGACAACGATCATAAACTAGTTAGGTTTTGCTACGCTTATGCCTTTGGTTGACCAACAACCCATCATTTAGATATTTCCAATTTGCATTGATTCCATTGAGCCATTGACTTATTGGTCAAATCCAATCTAAAAAGGTGTATGTATTGTAGACCCTTTAATAGTTGTCTTTGTTCCGGTTGTGTGTTGTATGTTTTGATATCTTTTTCTTAATGGATACTTTATTTTGAACAATTTAACCACTCTTTTCGTCTCAATATCATCTTCCAACATGAAAATGATGTGAGATTTAAGGTTATGTTGAAAAGTGGGTTTATAGTGTTATTTATTGGGGAAATGACTATTTCATAAGACATAATGTACAATTTATGTAGGTAGCTAAATGTTGAAAGTGTATTTTAAATGTTTTAAAATTTCTACAAAAAGCAATAGGAACATGATTGTGGGACATGCTAATATGCTATGTGCTTATGTGGGAAGATGATTTTGAGACGGAGGGAGTATTTGTTATAATACTTTCACTCAACAGATTTGTGAAAAAAGTACGGTCAAATCTCAAGTCCAAGCAAACTTTTTTCATGTGCGGTAACATTTGCTTTTGTACTTGTCTAGGTGTTTCTTGGCCACACATGCTCAAGCTATTACGCGATCTTGCATTTTCCATACATCTGGTGCACACTTCTCGCTTGGTGTTATGCGATCTTAAGCCGGAAAATATTTTAGTAGATGATGTAAGCTTTCTTAATGATTGAATAACATATTTACACAACCACGTTTTGTTCAACAAGACTTGAGACCTCACATCATAAAAAAATTAATTTTGCAGGATGACACATTAATACTATGTGATTTTGGTAGTGTCTCATGGAAAGGCTATATAGCTGGTAGAGGAACAAGACCATACTCAGATGGGTATTATGGTAGCCACTCTTAACTTTTTGAGATTTGGAATAATATATTTTGTCTAGTAAAATTGCATACTTTTTTCCAAGCTGAATATCATGCACATATTAGTACCATACTTCCATTGAATGTATGCATGTGTTCACAAACAATTAGGATAACTTAAAAGCCTTTTCCCTCAACCAAGAAAGATGTCATTACAGCAATGTAGATTAGGCCATAGGAAAAATATTCAAACATGCTAGAGTACTTATATGCAAGTCAACATAAATGGATAATTTGATGACGACAAAAAATGCATGAATACAATGTCCACAACAACCTACACTAAAATCTCACAATTGGGTTCTATGAATATTTTTAGTCATCCTACATCAAACATCATCATAATGTGACATACACAAACTAACTAAAAATATCTAGAGTAAAATCTCATAGTTGATGATCTAGTGATTGTTTTATGATAGTATATGACTAAAATGTGTTTCTAAAATTACTTCTTTCAGAATTATACGATCCAACTAAAGGTTGTGATCGCGATAGTACACGATTTCTCCAAATCTATCACAAACTTAAAGTTATAAACTTGCGAAGTGAAAGAGTTTTTTTCTTTTCTTCTGTGATTTAATTTACTTATAGTATACTTAAATCATCCTATATTTGCCTCCTCTTCTCTGTCTTGATTTGTTTTACCTATGCTCCCATTGCTACAGATGCATATCCTGCTAGTGACATGTTTAGTTATGGAATGATCATTTCGGAAATCCTCTTAGAACATTGGTCATCAACACTATCATTGCCCGAAATTCTTAGCCTGCTCCAAGATACTGAGCCGATCATTAGGGAACATTTGAAGAGGACTGGACTGACAGGCGATATAGTAGCATCACAGGTTCTTAGATTAGCTGCAGATTGCATGCGTGATAATATGGATGAGCGCCCATCTGCCCTTGTCATCATACATAGACTGGATGATCTCATGAGGTATGATTACTGGACACCCACACACCATTTGTGTGTGCGTGTGCGCGTGTGTGTGTGAAAGAAACAACGGATTCTACACTCGTAATGAGACCTGTAACCCGTAAAGAAAGCTCAAAAGTACGACACAAGACAATCTCAAACCAAATCAAGCAAGAAAACTACATAGTGCCAAGGTCATATTTTCTTGTGTTGTTTACCGCTTGTCTGCTGACCATTTTTTAATGAGTTTCTCTTTTTCTTTTTCTTTTTCTTTCTTTTGGCCCCTCCCTTAATTGTTAAGTCATCCAGAATGTGAACGTCTTCCACACAAAATAATTGAAGTGCATGCGTGTGTGTGATAAATCTCTTGAATTCAAACTAAGGCTCTCATTCTCACATTTGATTTTCAGCCTTTGTTGTAAGCAACCTAGTCATCAGGTCCAAGACATCACGACCATGGGAATGAAGCTGCCACGGAAGAGCTGGAAGGGTCTTCCAATCTGGTTAACGATTGGTGCCCTATTCATTGCTTCTGCATGTTCTTTTCTTCGGTATGCTTCTCAATTCTTCAATTGCTTTTTGTTAAAAACGGGTCTGTGTTGTCCCCTTGGTTGGTTTATTTCCACTACTACAAGCAGGTCTTGAATTTTGCTGAAAGTGGCCTGAAATGCATTTTTATGTTTGATCTGCACAAGCATCTGTTCAATTATCTGACCCGTTCTTAATTATGACTCTGGGAGTTTGAATAATTTGAACTGAACCAATGTTATTTAATTTGAGAGCGATAGTAGCATTCTTTATATGTTATTTGTATTTTACTTTCTCTCATGATGAGTGGAAGATGCTAATTTGATGCAATTTGTTGTCTGGATTGAAAAGAAAACCTCTTTAAGGAGGGCAGTAGAATTGTCAAGTTCAATCCGCTTGGGGCTTGTAATAGGCAGCAAGGCTTTCCCTCAGCATTTCCATCTGCTTTTCAATACGAATCTCGTCAAAAACATATTCGAGCTCTGATTCGTATGAATCTGGAGTACTATAGGGGTTGATGAGAAATCCATTTCATCTTCTGTTCCATCCATCTCTACGATCTACACAAAAAAACAAATTAAAACATTAATTATATTGTTGAAATAAGATTAATATACAAAAATATGAGAAAAAACTAACCTTAGATCTCGAAGGGGTTGGGTATCCCCTAGATCTGAATCGCAGATCAGAAAAGAAAAACCCTAGATCCAAATTCCAGAAAAACAAGAATAGATGAAAGGATAGAGGAGAAAGATGAAAGGATAGAAAACGAGAAGGATGAAAGAGCAGATCAGAGAGGAAAGTGATGAAAGAGGAGAGACGTAGGGAAGATGAAAGAGGAACGATGAGGATTATGTCTGCTAAGGGAAGGGGAGAGACGCAGAAGATAAGATCGAGAATGAATGAGGGAGATGAGTCGTTAGGTAGGAGTAATTAGATGGAGGGTATTTTGGGAAGTACACAACATTTATGATACCAAATAAGGAAACATGCATATCATTTTGGGACGGACGAAAAAAGAAAAACAGGTGTTATAAATTGGGACGGAGGGAGTACTAAAAGAGGCATGAAGTTGATAAAATATTGTTTGGCTAGTAAAAGACACATAAAAATGTTTCATTTTTCTTTGAAGAAAAAAAATTTGCGTGAGTAAATTCCCATAAATATTCTCTAATTACAATTGATTTTTAATATTTAGCCCCCTATTCTAAGGTATTGTGTAAATGGTCCTCATATTTTTGAAAATTATTTTATATTCGGTCCTTCAGGGACTATATTTGAAAACAATATTTTGTCATATTTATATATGAGAAGGGGTAATCTTATACCAAATATCTGTTGTAATATTGTTTCACCAATTCTATCGGGCATCTATGACGCTTTGATTGTAAAACTGATCTCGTCTCTAGCACACCCTAACTTTCCTAATAAACCCCCTAACTCATGCCGTCTTTAGCACACCCTCTCACACTCTCAAAATTGCTCATGTGACTCTTGCCGAAGTCAAGAAATCTATGTTTGAAATTGGGGATGATAAAGCCCCTGGTCGTGATGGGTATACTACTGTCTTCTTTAAGGCACAATGGCAGCTTATTGAGTCTGATGTCTTTGAGGCGGTTTCTGAGTTCTTTCGAAATGGTAAGCATGCAAATCAACCATGATGTTATTGTTCTAATCCCTAAAACCACCCACAACCCATCTGTGAAGGACTTTAGGCCGATTGCCTATTTGAATGTGATCTATAAAGTTATCACGAAAATCTTGGTTAAGAAAATGTCTCCTCTCTTACCGAACATCATTGACATGGCGCATGGTGCATTTGATTGATAACGTCCTCTTGGCCCAACACTTGATCAGAGGCTATGCAAAAAGAAGGAAAACTCCTAAATGTATGATCAAGCTAGATATTTCAAAGGCGTATGTCAGTCTCTTGAGAATTCTTAAAAAATGTCATGCTCGACATTGGTTCCCCCAAGGTTTGTGCACTCAATTATGGAGTGCATTACTACGGCTAGTTTCTCTATCTCACTCAATGGAGATTTTCATGGGTTTTTCAAAGGCCAATGGGGTTTTGAGACAAGGTGACCCAATGGCTCCCACCTTGTTCATCCCGTGCATTGAATATTTTTCTAGGCTTTTTTGAATATGAAGGCGAAGAGTGGTTCTTTCCATTATCATCCTCGTTGCGCCAATTTGGATATATCTCACATGGCTTTTGTAGATGATATTATTCTATTTTCCAAAGGTGATTTTACCTCGGTCTATATTTTGATGGAGGCTCTTAAGCACTTCTCTTCTGTATCAGAGCTTTTCCTCAACCCTACGAAATCTAATATCTTCATTGCAGGGAAATATAGAGATGAATTGCATGATATCAGACTTATGTGCATACTTATGTGCATGATATCATGCAAGAATTGTGAACTAGTGGGTTCGCTTATTTGTATGTTTAAAATGTTAGATATTTCTCACTCAGCTCATCGTTGAGCGTGTAGCTGTTTGTTTTGGCTGCACGCATGTAAGATTGAGGTTAATTGATCCTAGAAAGCAACGAGACGGAGGAGATGTGCATGTGGGAATCTAAAGGGATAATTACTACGATTGTTTTTTGTTATCAATGTTAGAATGGTTTTCATTAAATGACAGTTTAGCTTCCGCACGGTTTTGAATTAACTCTGATAAATGTTGATTTACTTTGTAATATTTGGATTTTTGGAATTAAACGATCTGAATTTATTTTGAAAATAGTGTATGTAGATACTAGTTTAGTAATATTCCAATTTGCTAATCTATTAGTTCGGGTTATGTGAACTAAGATGTTACATAAAGAGAGAGAGAGAGTCTGTGTGTGGCGCGATAGTTTGATATGATATGCACTTTGCGTAAAGTGAGTTAAAATTCTGATTTTTTAAATCCATTTTTAAGAGTTGATATAGGAATAAAAAAGTTATCTATTTAAATAGAGATAATGCAAGAAACTCAATAACTCATTATGTTTGCTTCCACGGATGAAAATATCAGGTGATTTTATACATACATATACGATAATTATTTGTGTTCAGAGACGATTATCCTGTGTGTATGAACCATCTATGGTTGTCATCCGTGGAGGCACACATGGTGAGTTCGTAGCTGATAGGATTCAGCGCAACAACTATGCTGGCACGGAGAACTTGTATGTAAATAAGAACGATATAGATTGAATATATGACTCTCGTATACTTGTATTAGCTTGTTTTAGCTTGGGTTACAATGGAAGATTTATCTCCTATTTATAGCCTAACACTACTGCATACATGGTGTGTAAATCATGCGCTACATTATCGGGCTAACTGGCTATCGTGCGTCAATTATGGGCGAAGAGTTAGTCATCAATCACTACTTAATCCCACGATTAGGGGGATTGCACTTGCCTTATATCTCGTAATCAATCCCCCTTGATGGGTTGGGTTTGGCCCATTACTTCGTTCAGTCCTCGGATTTGACCCATTCTTGTAATCCGGATCTAGCCTTCATTTTTGTCAGGACAATGTGCTTGGGCCTTTTCGGTCCAATTCATGAACCCGATATCCATCACTAATATTTTTGTTTAAATATTATATTACATCACATACTTCTACAAAAAATAAAAAAACTATTTTATTTATTAGATAATCAATGAAAGTACAAATAAATAAGAAATTAAATTTTAAAATAAGGGTGTAATTAGTTTAGGGATGGATGAAGTAAAAGAATTAAATTCTATTAAATTATGATCATCTAATACATGAAAATGGAACACAAACGTATAACAGCCGTTATGGGTTGCGTCGCTAGCCTTTTTTTTAATTAAAAAAAGAATAAAATTATTTGTACCCCAAGAATTTGTATCTCATTTTGTACACCGCAGGGATGCATCGATATTTTATGTTGTTGTAATGCTAATTTTTGTTAATGCACTAACACTTTGTATCAGTGTAAATTTTTGTTAACGCACCAATACTTTGTGTCAGTTTAAACCATCAAAATGTTGGTGCATATCTTTGATTTATAAATGAGGTACAAATTTTGGGAAAGTGATTAGAAAAATGCTAGGGCTACCCCCTCCATTACCACAAAAATGGGCAAGAAATTAAAACAAAATCCTTTAATAAATAAAAATGGAGTTAAAATAAATGGTAGAGAAAGGGGTGGAGGACCAAGTGGGGCACCCTGGCATGGTAAGCGATTAACCTCTTTCAAGGAAAAAAAAGTTCAGAACACACAGTCGGGTCCTTTTCCTCAAGCGTTCCACCCGTTCGGTAAATTGAGTACTCCTCTACCTTCGCTTCTCAGATTTTCTTGAAAATCACCTTCAACGCTTTCTTATCTTCTTCAACCGACACTAAATTCGATTCTTTATCGCAAAAGATCTCCAAAACCCTGAAAATTTGAGTGCCCATTTCCCAAGGAACCATGACGGCGGTCCTCCGCTCACCATCTTCCTCGCCCTCTTCATCTTCTCATCCTCCTCCTCCGCCTCCATTGTTTCGGGCTTTTGCAGACGGAGAAGATGAAGGCAATGGAGATGCTAAAGAGAGAGATGAGATATCTCTGTTGGCTCTTCTACTGGCTTTTTTCAGAAAGAGTTTCTGGTTGGCTTGCAAGACGGACAGGGGGGAGCTCTGCGATCCCGCTTCTTCTGGCGGCATGGAGATTGGATGGCCCACTAATGTGCGCCATGTTGCACACGTCACCTTCGATAGATTTAATGGGTTTCTTGGTTTGCCTGTGGAGTTTGAGCCTGAGGTTTCCAGAAGGGCCCCTAGTGCAAGGTGCATTGTTCTCTCTCTGCGTTTTTGTGAGTTCTTTTTTACTCTTTGTGGTCTTTGTGATTGAATGTATTCTTGGTAGTTCTTGAATTGTGGTTATGTTGTTCTGACAGTGGAAATTGGATCTTTATTCTCATTTTCTTTCATTGATTAATTTCTAGTTTCATTTCTGCTGCCTTGGTGCTATTGGAGATCTTGTTTGTATGATCCTATAGGGCTGACAAATGAAATGAGTTTACTTTGATGCAAAAGAAAGGGATTCTTTTAACTAGGGTTCCTCTAAGTTTGTTTGGACAATCAGAAGCTTAAATTTTGTAGAATAAACAAATTAAGGCATATATAGTGGTATTTGAAGTTAAATATTGGAAATTCAATAAATTTTTAGAATCGCATATTAAATACCAAAGGTAATAAGGTGAATGAATTTATAAAAACAATGGTGATTGGTAAACGAAGCTAATCTGTTACTGCCCTCTATTGAGGTTTGGAATTAATGACGGAGAACTGCTAAAGAGCGTATTAAGCTTGTTTCCAACAATGGAGGACTTTCCAATTATAAGAGTCTTTTGTTTAATAACCTTTTTTCTGAATTTGAGGGGTAATGACAAATGAACAACTGAATCCAGACAGTGGAAGTAATTCATAACTCGTTCCGTCCCCAATTGGTAATCTCATTATCACGTAACTTCATACTCCCTTTGCTTAGATTTTCCATGTAGACATTCTAATTATGTCTAAGTGGTTTACTTTGCTTTCTATTCTTGGTGAGTTTAACTCGTGCAGTCGTGCTTATAAAATAACTTCACTCATTTTATACTGATGTATTCCTATAAAACAGCTTCTCATTTCTCAAGTTTCCATAGTTGCATCTGATGTTGATTATGATAAACCTTATTGGTAAACTCAGTATAATATTAATGATTAATGGTTATGTTTAGAACATTAGCTAATATAAGCATTTGAGAGAGTTGAAATGAGAAGCCATCTCTTTAGAAGTTAAGAAAGTGACAAGGAGATTTCAGATTTGTCTCCAGCGATAAGAATAAACAATTGATTTTTAAATATTATTTAAATGTTTGGCATATGTGCACAAGGCTCAAACTTAAATCAATGGAAGAAAGGCATCACACATTCTCTCAATTTTAGTCTAGTTCTCAATTTTACGGAGTATAATTCTTGATATGGTGATTTTTTAATTTCTAGTTTCCATGCTATGCTTCTTTTTTTGCCTCTCTTCCAGATTTTGTTTCTCACCTTTGATTTGACTCATGTCCATATGAGAAAGAAAAGAGTCCAATGTTACATGGTGGGAAATTAGGGCAAGAAAATTAGGTGAAAAATTTTTCTTCTTTTGGCTGAGAAAGGAAATCGAATGAAAAATAATGGAATAAGAATGTAAGAAGCTAATCTTTTATCAAATCTGATCTTTTCCTCCCCAATGAAGAAGCCCTCTTTTTTCACTGCACCCAGTACCTCAATTCCTCACTCATATCTGATCTTTGTTCCTTTCATCTTATTTTAAAATCAAAAGAACATTTTTTTTTAAATTCTCATCTCATTAATCTCCCTTTTTTTCATCATACATTGACATGGCTAATTCCATGTGCAGTGCCACCGTTTTTGGAGTGTCAACCGAATCAATGCAATTATCATTTGATTCGAGAGGGAACAGCATTCCAACTATTCTCATACTCATGCAAAGGTGTCTTTATGCTCAAGGGGGCCTGCAGGTGTTTCTTTTTTCTTTTCTTTTCTTTTCTGCGATTTTACTCGACTGTCTTCATGGTCAAATAGCTGTTATTATGCGCACAGGCAGAAGGGATTTTCAGAATAAATGCAGAGAATGGGCAGGAGGAACACGTAAGAGAGCAACTAAACAGAGGAGTAATCCCTCAAGGCATTGATGTGCACTGTTTGGCAGGCCTTATCAAGGTTTGTACTTTGCTTACTTCTTCTTGCTAAGAAAAATGCTTTCCCTCACATATTTGCCTGTTTGTTAGGCTTGGTTCCGCGAACTGCCAAACGGGGTGTTGGACTCTCTATCTCAGGAGCAGGTAATCCAATGCCAGTCTGAAGAGGATTGTACTGCACTGGTCAGACTCCTGCGGCCCACAGAAGCTTCTCTGCTGGATTGGGCCATCAACTTGATGGCTGATGTTGTCCAAGAAGAAGCCCGCAATAAGATGAACGCACGGAACATAGCCATGGTGTTTGCTCCAAACATGACTCAGGCAACTATTTATATAATTCCACTAATGAATCTTTTCCCTTTTTAGCCAACAAATTTTAAGTGCAGTTTCTCCATGCAGATGGCAGACCCATTGACTGCACTCATGTATGCAGTCCAGGTGATGAACTTCTTGAAAATGCTTATCGAGAAGACATTACGAGAAAGAAAAGATTCTACTGTGGACCCAGAACCGGGTCCCGGCATGGATCCATCCGGGGAGAACGGTCACCAGAATCCTCCCAACCTCATCCTGCAGGAGGACACATGCAACCCGACCGACGAAGAATACCTCAGTTACTCAGATTCATCCGATGAATCCGAAACCAGAGAGATGGGTGTTTTGGACGGTTGGATGATGTCCAAAGAGCAGAGGGACAGGAAATTATTGGGTCATCAGTCTAGCGGTGTGGTGGGAAGTGATGACAGCAACAACAAATGCAGAGGAGTTAACAATTTGAGCCGTATCAGTTCCACGACAGAGTGGATAGAAGCATGGAGGTAATGAGATGTCACCTTCTTCTTCTTCTCTGTTTGGCTGTGGAAAACTGTGAAGCTGTACGTGCTCGGTTGTTTTAGTGTTGAGTGGTTTTACGGTTTGAAACAGCTTTCGGTTTCACTCATGTGTGTGTGTGTGTGTGTGGGTGTGTGTATTTACACAGTTCAATGCAGATTCTTTGGAGTTTCATGGCTATTTTCTCTGTTTGCAGTTTCAAACCATTGTCTTCTAACATGAAAATGTCTTCTTTTTTTGTGTATTCATTTACTTACAAGATTCTAAAATGTTTTAGTTAATACAGGCTAAACTTTTTCATCATTTCTCTGTAAAGCCAAGTTTTCTCTGAATTTTCGGGAGGCAAATCTTACTGGCTAGGAAGTACTTTTCTTTGGTCAAAATGTAATATGGCAACAAAGCAAATGTTACCCGTTTCAAAATATTTGCCTAGTTTGATTTTTTTTAGTCAAATTATAAAATACTTCGATAATCAATTAATAAAAAATTGTTTATTTCCATCATCTCTGATGGAGCCAAAATTTCACCATTTTTTGGCTTTAGGGTGTGATGGAATAAATCAAAATGGATCTCTAAACTGTCTGCGCTTTTTTAATTAATGAAGTAGCAGTTAGTCAAGCAATGCAACTTTCGACGTTGAGTCGGGGGTCTTTTTGGAAACAGCCTCTCTACTTTCGAGTAGGGGTAAGGTCTGCGTACACACACCCTCCCCAGACCCTACTCTTGTGGGATTTAACTGGGTTGTTGTTGTTGTTGTTTCATTAGATTTATATTTTAGACCATTTTCAAAAAAAATGTATTTCATTGCATTGATAATTTAATATGCAATGCCATATTTAATGTAATAAGTAATTAAAATGAGTAGTTTAGTTTGACACAAAAACAAGTTAAACTGGACGAATACTAATAGAGTAATATACGAGAATACTTAGTAATTGAATAAAAGAAAACGTTAGAAGAATATATACCAAGTTTGATATCATAGATGACAACGGTGTATGTTTACAGACGGTTATGCCACTTCTATACGCGGAATGTCAAAATTAGTGTTATTGTAGCGAGACTCCTAATTGAAATTGGCAATTAGTTAGAGAGATGAGAAATTTATTTAAATAATAATAAACCGTAGTGACTTTCCTAATTTAGTGTTATATGTTTTTATTTTCCAATGTAGCCACTAGTCTTTGTTCACTAGTCATTCTTTAGGTAAATGTCTATCGCCACTGGACATTGTTCAAACTAAATGTCTAACATCACAGGACATTATTTTTTCTACTAGACATTATTGAAATACTATTTAAAAAATTAAAAATTTAAGTACTACATTTGAAAATGACATATATTTTAATACTCCCTCCGTCCTCCATTTTTTGTCCACTTTTGACTTTTGGAACTGTTCATCTAAGCACTTTGACTCATCAAATTCTCTCAATGTGTAAGCTTAAATATAGTCATGTGTGATCTTATTTGATTTGTCTTAACATATAGATTATTAATATATAATTTCTATAATTTTTTAATATACGAATTACAAGATAAAATGGATTAAAGAAGTGCATTGGATGGTATGTAAAAATGAAAGTGGACAAATATTCTGGGAGGGGAGGGAGGGAGGGAGTATCATTTAGTGCAAATTTCACTATATAGATTGATGGTGACGCGACAAGTGAAGTGTATGGATGTACAAAACCGGTGGTAGTGTCTGTTCCCTGGACCGTAGAATAATAAAGACGGAATTGAAGGCTGCGTTGAATTTTGGTTCGATCAGGCGCTCGCTGTGTACATCTTTTAATTTGGTCGCTCCCACCCTCCCAACTAACTAGCGATCGACCCGGCCTTCAATGATGATTATGGCCACATGCATTTTTGGTCTGGCCTCACTATAGTAGTAATTCTCCATGTGTCTCTTAATTATTACTCCCACTATACTATCACTATACTCCCACTATACTATTTACATGTTTGTTTTTTTCTCCAAAATCCTTTTCTTACTCCCTCCCTCTAAGATTCTCTCATTTTGAGTTTTTTTAGTTTTTAAGAAGAGTTGAAAAAAAGTGAAAATTAAACATAATACCCTTAATTAAATGGGTGAAGTGTATTAAATGAGATATGTGAGGTGTAATAAATAAAGTAAGTGAAAGTGGTTGTGATATTTTAATTGTTAAAAAAGGTAATGAGAAGATCTATGCTGAACAAATAAAAAAGGTTAATGGAAAGATCTATGAGAGACGGAGTATCATTTTACTTTAATTAATATAGCCTGTCAGTAGATGAGAATTTGACTAATAACATCCTAGGTAAAGTTTTATTTGATGCCAATATATAATAGATGAAAATATTTTTTCTCTCACAATTTATGAATATTTTCAAATGAATTATCAATCATTTAAGTTATTGTACTTTACAAGAAAATAATTGGCATATAAGTAGCTTATAAGTTAAAAATTATTTATAAGCAATTACTCAACAAACATTAGGAGAACTGCTTTTTTTAGATACACCCCCATTATTTGGCCTAGAGAATAATTTTTTTGGTAAAAATATTTCCCCCTATGATTTTTTGACACTAATAATTTTAATACTCTAGCGGATCTTATTGTTTATCCTTCCCCGACATACTTAAAATTAGACGACACGAATATTTTTTGTGGACAATTAGCCTTTTCCTTAGTTTTTTTATCAATAATTTTAAACTTTAATCACAAAATATGGTAAAATACATTCGTTAATGATATAAATTTAATACCAATAAATTCATTTTAAAATATTTTATTTTTATACTACTTCGACCCAGAGTATTTTTTCAGTTTGATTTTTTCGAGTCAAACTGGATAAACTCTGATCGTGAATTAAATAAAAACGGTATTGAATATTAGTACAAACATGATTTAATTAGATTTATTTTACGAAAAGTATCGGAAATTTATTTCATTATATTAAATTATTAATATATGAAATGCAAATATAATGTTGTTGATCATTAAAGTTCGTTTAGTTTGTTTCAAAAAAATTAAACCTGATGAATACTGATCTTAATTGGGACAGATGGAGTAAAATATACCAATATACTCCTCCGCCCCAAAATAAGTCTCATCTTCACGTTACGATGTTTGACTAAAAATTTTTTCGAATATTATCAGTGAAAATTGGCTTAGAGTTGAAAAATAAAAGTTACTCCGTATATATTAATAAACTAAATCAAAAATTCTATAAAACAAGTGATGAAAAGGTTATTAACTAGTAGTCCTTTGTTTTGGAGAGATGATGCATTAAGAGAGTTATTATTGATCAAAGTGTTACATAATAAGAGCCAAATAACAAAAAAATTTGGGATTATATTGTTTTGTAAAAAAAGTGAAAGTATGTAAGAAGTAAGAACATAATTAAGATGAAACTAAAGACAAAATTCTCACTATTGTATAGATATTGTTCCAACAACTTTTGCATATAAATATTGATTTCGATCAACAACCTACTGAATCAGCATTTACTTATTGTAACGAACGTTAGGCAACTCGATCTGCTTTAATTAATTTCCCCTTAGCTAAGCTTGTTTCTACTACGTATATATTCATTGTTCCCTCAACTCTGCACTCATCACAATTATACTCCCATGCACCAACACCAACTTCTTTAGTTCTTCTTCTTCTTCAAGTACAATATATTGTTTTTGAGGACAAGTACAATATATTGTTAATCATTCATACGTACAAATTTAGCTTTAATTATTGCATTCATTTAATTAACTAGTAACAGACAATATAATATCATGGCGATGACTTGTCAAGCTGGTGTAGCAGTGATCCTAGTAGCCCTCTCCGTGGTTGCTTCAGCCCTTGCGGGTGGGCCCGATGACTTATCGAGGGCTTCCCATGTCGTCCGGGGCACCGTCTCTTGCATCGACTGTGATGATAATGCTGATGGCCATCAATACCATCTTTCAGGTATATGTCAAGAAACTCAACCAAAAACTCAAACTTGTTATTGTAGTCCAAGAAATGTTATTTATAAAAATATTTGCACTAAATAACACGAAAGCTTAAGTCCGTTAACCATTTTACCGCCAACCACCCCGTTAACGGTCACCCTCGCCTTGTACTAATTAAATCATGATTTTAATTCTTTTTAAATAATTTCGTTTCAAATTTCAAATTGCGTATTATTTCTACCATATTTTTTAAAATTCATTTCTTTGCCTCAAAAAACTCATCAAAGAGACCCTAAAAGTAGTTTGTCTTCTATATGTCTTGTTCATTTAATTTTTGTAGAAAATAATAAGAGGGAAAATATTCTGTATATTCAATTGTTCTGTTTAGTTACAAGGGGTTTCTCCTTTATTTATAGGAGAGGATGATTCCAAAATAGACAAGGAATACAAATCCTACAAGGAAACAAATCATAATCAAACTAGGAAACAAATAAATAAAGATTAATCCTAATTAGAATGGGATTCGGTCATCAAAGAATTTGGACTTCTCAAGTTCGGATTTCTCAGAATTCGGACCTCTCAGAATTCGGATCTCTCGGAATCCGGATTCCTCGGAAGTCGGACTTCTCCGGATCCGGACTTCTCTGGATCCGGACTTCTCAATTCCAATACCCCCCCTCAAGCTGGAGCATGCAGATTCTGGATGCCCAGCTTGGACAGTAAATGAGAAAACGGAGCGGAAGCCAAAGCCTTTGTAAAGAGATCTGCCGGTTGATCATTGGTGGAGATGTGGCGAGTACATAAAACACCTCGTTGGATTTCGTCACGTACAAAGTGGCAATCAATCTCAATGTGTTTTGTACGTTCATGGAAGACCGGATTAGCGGCAATATGAAGAGCAGCCTGATTATCACAAAACAACCGCATGGGCTGTTTGTGACGCACACCAAGGGAGAAGAGAAGGGATTTCAGCCATTTGAGTTCACAAACAGTAGTTGCCATGGCCCTGTATTCGGCTTCAGCCGAAGAACGGGAAACTACACTTTGTTTCTTTGTACGCCACGATACCGGGGAATCGCCAAGAGTGATAAAATATCCAGTAACAGAACGCCGAGTCAAGGGACACCCAGCCCAATCAGAGTCACAGAAAGCTTTAAGAGTAAGATCACTTTGTACTGGAAGAAACAAACCCTGCCCGGGACAGGCCTTGATGTACCNCGGGCAACCTCAACGCCCAAAAAATATTTTAAGAGACCAAGGTCCTTCATATGGAAGCAATCAGATAGATACCGTTTAAATTTGCCAATGAAGCCTTCATCATTTCCTGCGATCACAAGATCATCCACATACACCAGCACACGGAGCTCGATGGTGCCGCGCAAAAGAGTAAACAGAGAATAATCAGCCTTGGATTGATGGAACCCAAAGTGTTTTAATGCAAAGGTGAGTTTAGCAAACCAACAACGTGGAGCCTGTCGAAGACCATAGAGAGATTTATGAAGACGGCAAACCAATCCTTTACCGCGAGAGGCAAACCCGGGGGGAAGAGTCATGTATATTTCATCGCGAAGGTCTCCATGAAGAAATGCATTATGAACGTCCATCTGATGTAAGAACCAGTTTCGGGCAGCGGCAACAGGTAAGAGAGTGCGAACGGTAACCAATTTAGCTGTTGGTGCAAAAGTTTCTTTAAAATCAATTCCCTCTTTCTGACGATTGCCAAGCACTACCAAACGAGCTTTGTAGCGTTCAATGCTACCATCAGACTTGTGTTTGATTTTGTAGACCCACTTAGATCCGATTGTTTTCCTTCCTGGAGGCAAGGGGACGAGTGACTAAGTACCATTAGCTTCCAACGCCTGAATTTCTTCCTTCATAGCTTGTACCCATAGCAGATTTTTGACCGCCTCAGAAAAGAATGTAGGCTCAACATCTGCACTTATAGCTGCCAAAAAACATCTATGGGAAACAGAAAATTTGTCAGCGTTAATAAAATTTGTAATACAGTGTGCTGTACCTGAAGATGTTGTTGGTTTGAGTGAATCAGGAGAGGGACGTTGAATGGTGTGAGTGACAAAGTCACGCAGTCGCGAAGGAGGACGACGTTCTCTTTCACTTCGGCGCAAAGTGTCTTGGGTTGGAAGGGTTTGGTTATCAAGGGCAGAAGAAGGTTGGACTGGGTCATTGGGTTGGCTGTTTGGTTCTGATGTTGCAGGGTTTTCTGGATTGGATTGGAGCAACGGTCGACCGGGGTCCTGAGAACGGTCCAGTGTTTCGACCGTCTGGGTGGC
>OOIL02005153.1:1292675-1384079 GCA_900332095.2 Cuscuta campestris | reverse complement strand
CCCCATAAATCACAATGAATCAAGGAAAAAGGAGTAATGGATTTATTCAAACTAATTGGGAAAGAGTCACGACATTGTTTTGAACGAAAACACACATCACAAGGGGAATCAGGGATATTGGTATTTTTGGGTAAATGGAGAAAAGTGTTGACAGTGGTGTAGGAGGGATGACCCAAGCGCTTGTGCCAAATGTCCAGATCCTTCGCCTCCTTCACAGTACAGACTTTGTCCTTCACACCTTTCTTGAGATAATATAGTCCTTCGGCCTGCTCACCCATTCCAATCACCATCTTCGAGATATAGTCCTGTATAATACAAATTTTATTATTAAACTTGACAATTAAATTCTTTTTCTCAAGAAGTTGTGAGACAGATATAAGATTGCAGTTGAGTTGAGGAACTAGCAAAACATTTTCTAAGGTGATCAAATTATCTACAACCACACTCCCCTTTTGGTTGGCTATCGCACAATCTCCATTTGGTAGGCCAACTGAGCAAGGTTTTATGACTTCCAAATTTTCAAGACACTTCTTATCACCGGTCATATGTTGACTGGCTCCACTATCAATGATCCAAGAAGTATTAGTCATACCTGAAAATTTACTTTCCATACCCGAATCCTTCTCGTTTAAGAGTCCCATAAGTGCATTCCATTGATTGGTTGTGAGAGAAGGTAGATTCGGTTGATGGAGCTCACGCCCTCCATCCGTTGCGTTGGCCTGAGCCGTGTGTGCCGCCGGTCCGCTTGCTGGACCGCCACCAGCTCCGCCGCGGTTACCTCGGCCGGCGTTGCCCCCCCTGCCGCCGCGCCGTCCCCTTGTGTTGTTGCCGCGGCCATTACCTCGTCCCGGGTTCAGGACACGTGGGCGATCTCCCCACCATTCAGGATATCCAACGAGTTGAAAACAACCACTCTTCTCGTGTCCACTCAGTCCACAGTGTTTGCATTTTAAATCTTTAGTTGCGTCACGATCAAATTTGGAGGTCACGACAAAGCCCACCGGGTTACGTTCCTCCTCTTGAGTAGTCTTCAAGACCCCTTCCTGCTGGATGATGGTGGAGTATACGCGATTTAGTGGTGGCAAGGGTTCTGTGGCGATGATGTTAGATCGTAGACTCCCATATCCTTCGTTATCCAATCCCATCAGAAATTGGTGAACCTTTTCTTTGTCGCGTTGGATGACAAGCGCTTTGCTTATCCCACACTTGCATCCATGGCACTTGCAAGTGGGGATTTTTTCATGATCACCGAGTTCGTCCCATATGGTTTTTAATTTTCCAAAGTACGTAACGATGGACTGACCGTTTTGCTTGCAATTTGCAAGTTCCTTCTTCAGTTGATGAATTCGAGGACCGTTTGCAACAGAGAAACGATCTTGGATATCCTTCCATAGTTCTGCTGCTTCTTCTACCTGTGTGATGGAGTTTCTCAGGCTGCCATCAATTGTGTTGTAAATCCATGAGACCAACATGGCATTCACAATCCACCATTCTTCATAGTTTTCATCTCCNTCTTCTGGACAAGGGATGGATCCGTCGATGAATCCAATTTTCCGTTTTGCACGGAATGCAATTCTCATTGCACGAGCCCATTCTTCATAATTATCACCGTTTAGTTTGACTTGGGTGATAATTAATCCAGGTGTGTCTGCGTTCTTGAGTTCGTAAGAACTTCCCTTCGTAGGGATCTTCTCTTCCTCTTCGAAGAGCTTGCCGACGAGATTTTCTTCTACTTCTGCCATGTCGACGGTCGAGAAGGAAATTCCGGCGGTGATGGACTGTCGTTTGTCTAGATTAGGGTTTTCCTAGGAATCTTGCTCTGATACCATGTAGAAAATAATAAGAGGGAAAAAATTCTGTATATTCAATTGTTCTGTTTAGTTACAAGGGGTTTCTCCTTTATTTATAGGAGAGGATGATTCCAAAATAGACAAGGAATACAAATCCTACAAGGAAACAAATCATAATCAAACTAGGAAACAAATAAATAAAGATTAATCCTAATTAGAATGGGATTCGGTCATCAAAGGATTTGGACTTCTCAAGTTCGGATTTCTCGGAATTCGGACCTCTCGGAATCCGGATTCCTCGGAAGTCGGACTTCTCCGGATCCGGACTTCTCCGGATCCGGACTTCTCAGTTCCAATAATTTTTATATCTGGTTCATTTTTTGTGTGCATGTTTATCATCACTATTACAAGGAATCATGGTATCGGTGAAGTGCGGTGGCGGGAAGCAGGGCACGGTGGCAACAACAAAAGAAGACGGCAGCTTTGAGACGACGACGACCTCTCATAATTCACAATCCGGCGGCTGCCATGCCAAGATCCTTGGAGGAGCCCATCAAATCTATGTTCCAAAGGAAACCTCAGAAGAAGCAGCTAAGACTACGGCGGAACCACCAGCTCGCCACGGCGGCGGCAGCTACACAATCGTGGAGCCGCTAAGGTTTTACAGCCGATGCCCCAACAAGAAATGTGAAGCTGCGGCGGGTTCGGAGTTCGGGTCGTCCAAGCCCATTGATCTTCCTGACCCCAGTGAATGGGGACTTGCTCCGACTACCGATTACATGCCTTTTATTCCCATTATTGGCATACCCTAATTGCCTTTATTATTATTAAATTACTTGTATTATTAATAAATATTATTACTACTACTATTATTATTAAAATAATATTACTATTATTATATTATTGTTGTCGTCATTATGTTCGTATTGTACTATTGTACTTCAATAATTCATTTAAATTTCTCTTATTTATTTTTCTTATTATTACTCAATAATGGGGTACAGGGAAGTAGGGAACCATCGTACTCTATTATTATTTTTCGAGTAAATTCTCAAAATACTCCTTTGTAATAAGGTGTTTTTCCCAACTAGTCCTCAATAAGTTTTAATTACCTACGTGGTCCTCTGTAATTGAGATTTATTCAGAAGATGGTCCTTCGTAAATAATGTTACTCAAATGAAGATTAATTGAGGGTATTTTGATATTTTTTATCCGCTAAATTTTGAATTAATTCTTGATATGATCATTTATAAAGAAGTGCTTTCCCAAAAAGGGTTTTTCTAATTAAAGATGTGTATTTGATTTGAAATTTAAAAGATTTTTTATAAGTTTTAAATAATTCATGAATTATTTATAGTCAATGTATTTTTTCAATTTTACATTTAGTTGTACAGAAATAATTGTTTCGAGAATATACTTTAAATTTGGATGATTAAAATACCAAAATATCTCTCAATTAATCATCATTTGAGTAACATTATTTACGAAGGACTATTTTGGAAATAAATCTCAATTATAGACGACCATGTAGGTAATTAAAATTTATTAAAGACTGAATTAGAAAAACACCTTATTACAAAGGATCATCTTGAGAATTTACTATTATTTTTCAGTCCAATTACATTTTTAGGTACATACTTCCTTTGGTGTATCCGAATTAGTAAATTTAGGTCTTGTTATTTTGAGTTGAAATTTAGATGTTAGATGAAATTAAACTAAAAGAAATTAGAAGAAATCAAGAGAATGTGCTATCATCAGAGATCAACTAGCAAAGATACACACTCAAAGTCTCAAAGTCACTAACCTCGAATTCTATGTACTGTATAATCTTATGTACAGTATAATCTGCATGCACAATACTTTGTGTTACTAGACCCTCTCCCCATTCTCCTTTCATCCAAATAAAAAGGACCATGCTACATTGACACCAAAAAATGTACACCATTTGTACACCACACTTATGAACAAACATTTTGACGGTTTACACCGACACAAGTGTTGGTGCGTTAACAAAAATTTACATGGACACAAAGTGTTGGTGCGTTAACAAAAATTAGTTTTACACCAACACAAAATGTTGGTGCAAACTTGTGGGGTACAAATTGGTGTATAAGTGTTGGGTACACATAGCTTAATCCAAATAAAAAACCTCTGGTGTTCAGTTATGGCATTGATGCACTCTTGCACAGCATGGATCAATTTAATGTGATTTGCTGTGGGGATTGTTGAAAATTTCCAGAATTCAATGTTGCTGGAATAAAAATCCAAAGATGCCTAAACATACCAATCATTGAAAGCTCTTGGATGACTTGTGTTAGAGATAGAAGGAATCAAAATTGAAGAGGGAAAGTGTTAGAGACAGAAGAAGGAAGCGGGATTGAAAAAGGAAACCGAATCCCTTTATATAGGAAGAGGGTAAAGCAAACAAGGAAATTCCTATTCCTACTAAAATAAGAATTAAACAAACTAGGAAAGATACTAAATAGTAAACCTAATCCAACTAGGAAAGATACTAAACCTAATCCCAAAGGGATTCGGTTTCCTTTTTCAATCCCGCTTCCTTCTTCTGTCTCTAACACTTTCCCTCTTCAATCTTGTTTCCTTCTTCTATCTCTAACAACTTGGATCCCAAATTAAAAGGGTGTCATCAATAATCTTTAATGACACTTTCTAAATTATATGTCCTTTAATAGGGTCCTTATATATAACACATTTTTATTGTAGTGTAATGCATTAAAATGCTTTATTTGTCAATTGTCTTTTGAAATACTTTGGTAGATATCTGATCATATTTTCCCCCCTTTTGCAGAGGTTTGTATTGCAAGATGGAGCTGATTTTGAATGTCTTAAAGAGGAAAAAAACTAGGATTTGGAGCCCTTATTATCAAGTTGATGATGACATGTGCAAGAGCTAACTCTTTCTTTGGAATGTAATACTCTTTATGGATGTTACGTTGTTTTTTGTACTCAATAGAACCGAACATGCACTTTGTCATGAATGCTTTTTAGTTGGCAAGTTTTAGTCCTATTTAAATAGAGAATGAAACTTTTTGTGGGTAAAGAGTAACATTTTTATAGAATGTGTATTTTGGATGTTTAGTTTAATGGATATTTCGTGTTGGATATTAATTTATAATTTTATATGGAGCAGTTAAATGCAATATGTGTTTATAATAAATGTGCTAGACGAAAAAAAGAGTATTATTGCACATCGGATAAAAATTTGCTGTATAGTAGTAATTTTATGACATTAATAGACAACAAATAAATATCCATTATGTAAACTATACACAGCGGATATATGTCTAGTGTATATGCTCTATCAAATTTTTGATATTTTTACACAGCGGATTTTTATCCGTTGTGTAAAGTATACCGTTACATTACACAACAGTTAAATATCCGCTGTATAAACATGATACCTATTGCACCGGTCACATACACAGCAGTTGATATGCGCTAGGAAACATCAAATTTATCGTTGTGTAATCCATTTCTGAAGCAGTGGAACTTGTACCAAAGCCAGAAGATGTAAATGTTATATATAGGAGCAAAGTGGATCTAGCGAAACAAGAGAGATGAAGAAGGAAAAGTAATCAGGAGCACAGCTAGATTGGCAGCCCAAGGGTACACACAGGTTGAAGGGATCAACTTTGAGGAAACATTTGCTCCAATAGTTAGGCTTGAATCCATTTGTATGCTAATTGGCATGGCATGTTTGTGGAACATGAAGTTATATCAAATGGATGTTAAAACTGCATTCCTCAATGGATACTTAAAAGAAGATGTGTACGTATCTCAACCTAAATGGTTACCCCAAACATCCAACATATGTTTACAAGCTTCGAAAAGTACTGTATGGACTGAAACAAGCACCCCGAGCCTGGTACGATAGACTTAGAACATCTCTTGCTCAAGAAGGATACACTAGAGGGGGAGTGGACAATACATGTTCTACATCAGGTATGAGTCTGATATCCTTATAGCTCAAATTTACGTTGATGATATTAGTTTTGGATCAATGTCACATACTCCTATTGAAAACTTTGTTGAAATAATAACAGAGAAAAAATTTGAAATGAGTATTGGGGAGCTGACCTTCTTTATTGGCCTACAAATCGAGCAAACATGTGATGGTATATTCATTTCACAACACAAGTACGTACAAAACATGCTGAAGAAATATGAGATGAATGTGATGGTATATTTCATTTTGATTATGAACACCAATTAATAATTAACTTATTATACATAACAAAAATACCTTATTTATCAATTTATAATTTTTTTCCTTTTAATATACATAGTATACATTTTAAATTTAAAACAATATATATAAATATCAACTTTATATTTTTTTAAAGAAAATAAAATTTTTTCAAATAATTTTGTGGCTACATACCCCCTCCGTCCAAAAAAAGGTTACGCTTCATTTTTTGCGCATCCATAAAATATTTCTATATCGTTTCAAATGTCAAAAAGTTTTCAAAACGATTTCTACTCACAATAAAAGATAAATGTGGTAAGTTTTATGTATTTTAGATACGAGTGAAGTATTTTTTGGAATGCGCCCAAAAATGAAATGTAACTTTTTGTTTGGACGGGGGAGTAGTTTTTTCTACTTTAACATGAACTTAACGTTTTTTTTTTTTGCGAATTCTAGATCAATGGAAATAAAAAATGAAACAAAGAAAAATTTTGTTCAATACTTACATACATGGGTGTGACACATCTATTTTCGAAGCCCATTCCGTCCGTGAGACAATCATTTCCAACTCGTCCGTCTCCTTTCTTTCAAAGGCTTCTTCTGCCACTGCAATCCTCCGTTTGGTGTCGTCAGCGCTTGGGCCGATGGCGATACTGTACGGTCTGGTGGCGAGAGGGGCGATGGTTTTGGCTGAGTTTAGCGCCGTGACGGGGAACACCGGGGCGGTAGCGCGGCGGATCCTGGAGAAGCTTTCGGCATCGGGGGCGGCTGAGTCTAGGCTCTGCTTCTCTCAGGATCGGTACATCTTTCACATTCTTATATCCGATGGCCTGACCTTCCTTTGTATGGCCAACGACACCTTTGGCAGTGAGTGCTCTAAATCCGATTCGTTTCCAAATTATTTTTTTTCCATTTCTGAATCCATTCGATCACTGTGATAATAATCCTTCAAATTCAAAGGATAAATTATCTTTCGTATCAAACTAATCTGTGCTTGTAGCTTTATTTATTTATTTTAGCTGATTTTCCATTGGAATTGAATTGGGAGTTGAAATTCAATGGAATTGATTTGTATGAAATTGAATTCTCCGATTCCAATTCATTTTTGGCACCAATTCCAAATCTACATATTTTTGCTACCAAACAGCAAAATTGGAATTGTTGTCCCCAATTCTATTTTCATAGTTTGGATTCCCTGTACCAAACGTAGCCTTAAAGAATTGACTCTTTTCCCTTCCCTAGTTCTTCTCGGAGGCTTAATCCACTTTCCATCTTGATTTTCAGTTATTTGGCGATGCTTAGAACAAGTTTTCAGATATTTGATGATGCATAGATCAAAGTTTTAGAAATTAGGTATGAGCAACTCTGTATTACTCACTGAACTTGCTATGCAAATATACAATCTGTATGGGTATAGATTTTTTATGAAACTTGCTTCCATCATCATCTTCTTCATCATCAACATTTTAATCCCAACTACTCCCTTCAAATATGTATTTTTTTTACATTCAGTGTGCGTGTTGAATTCATTTTTTCCTTTTCCATTTGTTTTTACAAAAGATATGCCTAGAAAGAAACTCACACTTCGACATGTTGTGACGATTTTGTAGGGAAGCCTATTGAAATATAATTTAATGCCAAAAATGTAGACATTGGTTGCATTCTAAAACATCCCCCAAAAAAAGTGACCCTGTCATAAGTTGAAATATAATGTATGCAATACTAAGGATTTTGTTTGTCGTTAAACAGGAAGAATACCATTCTCATATTTGGAGGATATTCATATGAGGTTTATGAAGAATTATGGCAGGATTGCATCCCAAGCACCCGCTTATGCGATGAATGATGAATTCTCAAGGGTTTTACATCAGCAAATGGAGTTCTTTTCAAGGAATCATAGTGCAGACACGCTGAATCATGTTAGAAGTGAAGTTGGTGAGGCAAGTGTTTCTTCTAATTTTTTCGAACAGAGAAAGTAGTGCCGATTTTATTTTAGTTTTAGCAGAATGGATTAATCAGTTTTTGTCCTTGTTAGATAACGGAGTAAATGCATCTAATATGTTATAGGTATAGTTCAAGTCTATCTTGTAAAAATGTTGGAATGATACTCCTATTTTTGTGAATACATGCTTTACGAGTGACGAATTAGTATTCTCTATGCCTTTTACTCCAGATTGGTTGTCTTCTTTTTTCTTTATTTTTTATAGACTTGACCTTTTCTGAGTTGCTTCTTCATCTTATATGTGAATATAAATTCAGATACACACCATCATGGTGGATAATATCGAGAAATTACTCGAGCGAGGTGACAGGCTTGAACTTCTGGTTGACAAAACAGCTACAATGCAAGACAATGCATTTCACTTCCGAAAGCAGTCAAAGCGCCTCAAGCAAGCTCTATGGATGAAAAATGCAAAACTCTTGTAAGTCTTTCATGACCCTAGAAATGCTTGTTTAGTCTCTAAGGGAATAAGGACTAAGGACAGAGTCTGGTTTTCTACTCCCTCCGTCCCTAAATGAACAAAAGAACTCCCTACTTTCCTTTTTCCTTTTTTCCCCCAAAAAGCTCTCATTCTATTTAGAGAAAGAAATGAGTGATTTACACTACTTCCCTCTCCTTTGCATAAACTTCCACCATACAATTTCATTTTTTTCTTAACTCCATGAAGAAGCAAACTAGAACTTCTTTTACAACTTTTATATTTTTACTCAAGGTACAAAGTTTCACGAGTTGTAAATGGTCGGTCACTCCGTACTCTTAAAACTAAACCCTGGGTGTTCTTATCCTATTTTCATTTCTGATGTGCACAAAATTACCTATCTTGATCTCCCACAGGATTTTACTTACATGCTTGATTGTCGCCTTCCTCTACTTCATACTTGCTGCTTTTTGTGGAGGCATCACTCTACGTTCATGCAGATCATGACCTCTCCCTGAATGCGTGAACGAACGAGTTACTCCATATACGATGATGTTTTGTGACTAGAACATGATGATGTTTGTATTTTTAGTGTAAATTCTTGTCATTTTTTACCTTTATTTTTGTTGAAATCTGCAGCACTTTTTTTAAACGATACCAATATTGTGTTGTATCTCTACAGATGTACTCCGTATACAGATTACAGATTTCATGTGTCGTTTTTCTTAGACTTGTTAATAATATAATCAGCTTTTATGGACTGATAATTTGATATTGATACCATAATAGTCCATAGATCTCACATTTTGATCCATCTATCGTGCTCCTTTCTTTGGCCCCTCTAACAAATTAAACTAACTACCTACATTTCATAATTACATTAAAATCCATTTTGAATTCATGACTCCATTTTAAATTCCGTATATAGTTAAACTTTACCCCTTTTATTTGCTTAAACTTTGCGTAAAAGAAATTAATGAAAACGTTAAATTTAAACAAAAAAGAGAGCTATTTTGAATGGTTAACAATTCGAGTATGAAGGTCAAATTGTACGCAATTTTACCAATGTAAAAAAAACAAAGAGACTGCTTATCTTCCAGAAAAATAGATTTTTACACTCTACGGAAGTGATGTTTACTCAAGTTTCTTCCTCCCAAAATACATTCTTATATGTGAGAAATTAGAGGTAAATTTTATTGGTACCTGAATTTTGAGCGATATATCATCTTCGTACTTGAACTTTATTTCCTTTCGAAAAAAACACCCGAATCTTAAAGAAATTTCATAAAAATACCTGTAGCCCGTTTCCATGTTATTGTCACGTCAGTCTAACCGTAATTGCAATTTTATATAGAATTACAATTATGTCCGAAGTGACCTGACAGTAACCTGGAAACTGGCTTCAGGTTCTTTTATGAAATTTCTTCAATGTTCAGGTATTTTTTCTAAGGGAAATAAAGTTCAAGTATCGAAATGATATATCGCTTAAATTTCGGATACCGTTATTGAAATTTACCTGAAAAATTAATAATTGGATTATTTTTACCATGAAACTAGTACTCCCTCTGTCCCGTTTTAAATTGCATGTTTTGACTTTTGGGCATATTTAAAGAAAAGAAAAAAAAGAATTGATTTTTTGAAATTGCCATTATTTTTTAGAAGGGTTGGCGATGAATAAGAAGATAAAGTGGTGAAGAGTGACTAATTTTAGGGGTAGTTTAGTTATTTTATTCTTAAAAGTTTATGAAAACAAGTAACATACAACTTATTTTGGGACGGAGAAAAAAGGTAAACAGACAATTTAAAATGGGACAAAGGGAGTATGTACTTTCACATCAATTGTGCAATAGACAATTTGTTTGTTCACACATAAAGCATTAAAATAGTGCAGGCAAGAGCTCGGCCGTTGCTATCATATATAAGTCGATTAAACTAAAGCATATAAAATAGTAAATGGGAGAAAAAAAAAGTTACCGAAAATATGGCTAATTATATTGAGCCAAAGTTTGTTGGGGACAAATTTAATTTGCATACATATGTAAATAGGGAAGTGGTTAGTTTGGCAAGAAGCCCTCCATGGTGGGACAATTCCACTACCCACCCAATTGGTAATACGTGCATGTCCCATATTAATGTACTGGTAATATTCACATTAGTACTACCTTTGTTCCAATGTATTTGTCCACTTTTATTTTTACACACCATCCAATACACTTCTTTAATCCATTTTATCTTGTAATTTGTATATTAAAAAATTATAGAAATTATATATTAATAATCTATATATTAAGACAAATCAAACAAGATCACACATGACTATATTTAGGCTTACACATTGAATAGTTCCAAAAGTCAAAACTGGACGAATACTCCGGGACGGAGGGAGTATTTTTTATTAGTCTCACATTGATCTTTTCATTATTTTTTTTAATATTTAAAATACTGTAGCTAGCATCACTTACTTTATTTATTATATCTTACCAACCTCATTTAATACATTCCACTCATTTTTATTAAAGATATTTTGGTAAATTTTTACTTTTTTCAACTCTCCTATAAACCATATAAAATCAAAACGAGAAAATCTTAAAAGAAGAGAGGGAGTATTACCCAACTTTTTCTGCCAACCCAACATTTTTCATTTTTTTAAAAATAGGATTTATGCACTACTCCTTATTAGCTCCGATGGAGCCAAAAATTCACCATTTTTTGGCTTTGAGATGTAATGGAATAAGAATAAAACAAAATGGATCTCTAAACTGTATGCACGTCTTTAATTAATGAAGTAGCAGTTAGTCAATCAGTGCAACTTTCGACGTTGAGCCGGGTGTCCCTTTGGAAACGGTCTCTCTACATTCGAGTAGGGGTAAAGTCTGCGTACACACATCCTTCACAAACCCTACTCTTTTGGGATTCAAGTGGATTGTTGTTGTTATTGTTGTTGTTGTCGACAGTATATAAGGAGTAAAAATTAAGTTTCAAGCATCCTAGGACTAACTTGCATGAAATGGATGCTAATGTTTCTTCTTATTCCTAAAATAAGACCTATGATGTGAATGCCAACATACAATATGTGCAAAAAATGGAAATAATGTAGTGTCATACTGGATCGTAATGGTACCAAACTGTTTATAGTGTTTTTAAACGAGATTGATATTTTCTATCCCGAATGGAAACCGAGGTGATATACTGATATCAAATGAGACAAGACCGTGATACAAAAATTAAAAACAATTATCACAGACTGAACCATTCAATACTATCAAAAGAGTATGTCAAATACGAATCGGAGTACTTATTTGTCTACTTCATCTTACCATATATGGAGTACTTCTAATTTTATTTTTATTATTATTATTATTATTATTATTATTATTATTATTATTATTATTATTATACTCTCTCCGACCTAAAAAGAATTATACTCTTCAATATTTAAAAGTCACAGAAATTTTTATTTATTTGTATGTTTTGATTGATTATTTGATAAAATAAAACATTATTGACACTTCTATTTGTAGAATTTCTTGTGTAGTTTTTAAATGTGTAATTTTTTAAATTTCTACACCAATCTTCAAATAAAATGAATTTACAAAAACATAAAACTTCACTTCATTTTGCGTAAAATATAAAACATTTTGGGACGATGGAGTATTTATTACTACTATGAACATTGTAATTTTGGAGTTGTTAGTAATTCGATATTGAATGAATTGTTTTTTTCAAAAATTTGGAGTCGTTATCTTTTATGAGTTATTTTTATGATATTAACCTTTATATTTGAAATTATCATTCTTTTAACAAAGTTCTAGACGTTTGAATTTTTTGGCACTATTTATGCATGGGTATGGTATTGTACCGTTCCGTACAAAACACAATGCCAGAATGGTACCAAATAAATTTGGAATTCATCTCATACCGATATCGAATCGTTTAAATAAAAGCGGTTCGTGACAGGTTGCGGTAGTATTACGGACCATCATGCCGTCATGGATTATCCTTTTCTTTGCCAATATGAATGGAAACCTAATTTTTTCATTTTATCAATGTTTCATTCACTTTTGTTTTCCGAGTGCTTCTTTAGTGCACTTTGGATGCATACTATTTTTATAGACCTTCTCACATAAAATATCTTTTTTTATTTTATTTATTTCAAAAAAAAATGCTTACTTAAATAGTAAGGAAATGTTTATTTTGCTCATATGTAAGTCCATAGAATTTGTTTGGTTTTCTTCCCAATTTTTTTTCCTTTCTTACCAAACAGTTAAAAAAATTTCTTTATCCCTTTTGCTTTTTCTTTCAAATTCTTTGAAGCAAAACGCCTTAATATTTTTCTCAAAATGTATATATTAACCCCTTAAAAGCACAAATCTCCTCTAATTTCAGAGACTGCAATCAATTTCAATATTTGATTTCCTAATGGCAACTCTCCTAAAGCTATTCCCGCCATTAATGCCTTCTTTTCTGATAACCAAACCTCTCTCCCAACAAAAATCCCAAATTCTCAATCCAAAACCCCAAATCTCTTCAACAAAATCTTGTAATCACATAGTCAAAAGCACCAGCAAATTTGGCAGCTTTCTGGACTTGCAACCCACATCAAAACCAGAACCTTTGGATCTTGATCTTTCCTGGTACGATCCCGACTCGGACCGGCCCCAATTCGACGTGATCATCGCCGGAGCCGGCCCTGCCGGAATCCGGCTGGCGGAGCAAGTTTCCCGGCATGGGACTAAGGTATGTTGTATCGATCCTTCGCCGCTTTCCATGTGGCCCAATAACTATGGAGTTTGGGTTGATGAATTTGAGAGGCTAGGGTTAGAGGATTGTCTTGATAAAACATGGCCTATAACTAGTGTTTGCATCAATGATCACAACCACAAGTGCTTGGATAGAGCTTATGGGAGAGTGAGTAGGGAAAAGTTGAAATCAAAGTTGTTGAATGAATGCATAAACCATAGTGTGAAATTCTACAAAGCCAAGGTATGGAAAGTTGATCATCAAGAGTTTGAGTCCTATGTTACATGTGATGATGGTAGGAAGTTAAAGGCAAGTTTAGTAGTTGATGCAAGTGGATTTGCTAGTAGAATCATAGGGTATGGTAGGCCAAGAAACCAAGGGTACCAAATTGCTCATGGCATTCTAGCTGAAGTGGATGAACATCCATTTGATTTGGACAAGATGGTTTTGATGGATTGGAGGGATTCCCATTTGGGGAACGAGCCATATTTGCACGAAAACAACTCGAGGTTTCCTACTTTCTTGTACGTGATGCCATTCGAATCGAATCTGGTGTTCTTAGAGGAAACTTCACTTGTTAGCCGTCCAGTTTTGTCGTACATGGAAGTGAAGAAGAGGATGGTGGCACGGTTAAGGCATTTGGGCATTAAGGTGAGGAGTGTTATAGAGGACGAGAAATGCTTGATCCCCATGGGGGGTCCTTTACCACTTTTTCCACAAAAAGTAATAGCATTCGGAGGGAATTGTGGAATTGTTCACCCTTCCACAGGGTACACGGTTGCTAGGACTATGGAAATAGCACCATTCGTGGCAAGGGGCATAGCCGAGTGCCTTGGCTCAACCAGAATGATTAGAGGGGCGCGACTTTATGAAAGAGTTTGGAATGATTTGTGGCCCGTTGAGACGAAACGTGCGAGGGAATTTTACTCTTTTGGAATGGAGACGTTGTTGAGGCTTGACTTGAATGGGACTAGGAGGTTCTTTGATGCTTTCTTTGACCTCAGCCCTCACTATTGGCATGGGTTCCTTTCCTCAAGATTGTCTCTTGGAGAGCTAGCTATGTTGAGTTTGTCCCTATTTGGGCATGCCTCCAATTTGTCTAGGTTGGATATTGTCACAAAATGTCCTCTTCCCTTGCTTAGAATGATGGCCAATTTGGCACTTGGAACCATTTAATATCTGGCAATTTTTCATATCATGTCACATAAGTAACCTTTATTTTCACTTTGTATTCAATACTCTGCATTCACAATGTCATTGAATAAATTATCTTGATATACATTTTCAATTTTCGCCCTTCTTATGCACCATAATTCTCTACTAACCAAGGCACTTATGATCGATCCACTTACGTCTTGCCTAGCACCTTTGCAAACTATAATATCATAAGCATCATTTATCACAACTTTTACACAGCAATTACCTCAAACTGCATAATCTGCAAGAGGTCTTGACTAGCTTCAAGTGTCAGAAATATCCATACATCACCAAGAGCAAACAGTTGAAAAATATGAATCAAGATAGAGTACTCCAACAAAGTTTATGGATTGAATTGACAAATACAGCAGCAGTTCAACTAGATGGTTGGGCAAAGTACAGAGAGAGACTATTGGGGGCTAGATTTTTACTCCGTTGCCTTTCCTTTGCGTCTTCTGCTGCTGCTACTGCTAGTTTCTATAAGGTAACAGACCATGGAGTCCACATCTTCCCCAAATATGCTGTAGGCTTCAATCACTTGGGGATAGCTGAATCCCATTGTCAGCATAATCTGCATGCTGTCACTCAGAACAGAATCTGGCAACCTTGTTTCCCTTACTCCTTCCTGCCTCGTCTCACTTCTCCCTCTCGGAGATCCTACCAAATCACCCATACAATTACCAATGTACATTTCTTAAGATTTTTGTGGAAAACGACTGCCTGTTTTGAAACCGTGGAGTTGGTTTTGAGGGGGGGGTGTTATTTTCCATGTATTTTTGGGTCTCGTAGCATGTCGTGGAATTTATTTCAATGAAGGAAAAAAAATTAACACACGTTGAATCCTTGAAACAAACAGAGCCTAAAAAAATAAAAAGAAAGTGTGTCAAGCTTACTAGCTCCTCCAGAAGATGATGGTTCAGCAGAAGAGGTCGAAGATTCTCTGTGACCGGGTGGTTGTTGCTTGAACTTGTATTTTGCAAGGTACTCTGCCCTAGAAGCTTCCATCACCATACGTTCTATTTCTTTCTCAGTCAGCTCAAGATCCGAATAAAAGCACCCCTCGGCCAGAAGGGTCTGCAATTAGAAAATGTCAGTACGATTTTGAATAAAAGATAATAGGTCACATAACCCACAAGTGTGAAGGGGCACATGCCTTATCAATTAGTTGGTCTTGTTGTGCCTTAATTGCTGCCTTTATTTGATCCTTGTCAACATTTGTCTAGCAGAGGAGATCATATAAACAGAGTAAATAATAATAAGATAAGGTAAAAATATAAGGATTTATTTATGAATACAAACTACAGTACTGAAGGAAATGCTCAATTGAGAGACTTAATTTACCCCTTGCAAAGAGCTAAAACCGAGCCCCGCGCCAATTGTTAACCGGCGTGGATCAACAAGGGAGTTGTAATGATTACGATGGTGGTAACTTAAACGGATGGGAGGGGTATCTGTATTATAACTTCCATGGAATATGTTGATAGGCTCTGCATAATAGGCCAGCTAGCTCCATTAATAAGTGATAATTGCTAGGGGTATGGAAACTTAAATTCAGAGCAGACGAAATTATAAAAGCAACTGTAATAATAACAACAGCAACAATAATATAGAGTAAAATTACACCTGTGCTATAGGAATATATGTGGATAGGCCGATTGTACATTTCACATAGTGCTTGGATCTCCATATTGTTACCGTAAACCTGCAATCCAAAACAAAAACCATTAAAAAACAAACATGTCATTTTTTAATGAGAAAAACAGCAAGATAATAAATAAACTTATAGTATATAAAACAAGAAGCTAGTGAAGTCCCACGAGTGGGGTGGGTTACACCTAATAAAACATTAGCTACCCCTTCATACATCAACATTTACTACCCCTTCATACATAATAAAACATTAGCTAAGATGTAAAGCTCTAAACCAATAGCATTAAGTTTTCACCGGGTAACTCAAGATTGCTTGGCCATAAGGTAATATAGTTCGTGTGGGGGCGATATATGAATCATGCAAAATTTCCAGTTTACACTTTTCAATTCAACAATTAAAAATAATTAAATCACATGCCTTATCTCTTCGTTTTCTCTTGCAATATGAACTGAACCCTTCTGTTAAGAACTGAGAGAAGTGGTCTCTTTCACGTTCCTAAAAAATAGCATAAAATAAGCCAATACAATAAAATACCAATAAATGCACGCACTGCCACATACACAATTGCACACCCAAGATGATCAATGAAGGCCAGACAAAAAGAATATGTTGTCAATATGGGGATTGCATTAAAACTTAAAATACACCATATATCTGCCGATTATGGGTATGTTGTGAACAAAACCAGCAAAATACGTTTCAGACACCCAACTTGTCAAGTTACAGAAAACAACCCCATGTCAGGTAAGCTCTAGTTCCTAGATTCTTCACTGAAAATGATGTAGAATAGAGACAGAATAAGTCTGGAAAACTAACTAAAGCATACACACATCACATCCTATCCTCTGATTTAACCACTAGTCTACTACCTGTTCTAAATCATTAAAAAGCTTAGAAGCATTTAGAAGAACACTGGAGTTCTTTTGACACCACCCCCCCCCCCACATACCCCCTATAATCACTCTGAAAATGTACTAAAACTCAGAAGTAGGCTATAAGGCAATGTCAGAATAGACAAAATCAAAATCTGGCTACAAAAATAGAGTTACCATGTAGTCAATACACATCTGCCTAACCAAGTCATAAGCTTCAGAATCACCGTACACTTGGTCAGCAACTGCTCGAAAGAGACAGTTTCCATCTTCCAACATTTTCTTGACTTCCAACCCTTTAGCTCGTCTCAAATCAATTTCAAATTGGCGTTCTCTCTCCTGATACAAATAGATCAGATTTATGTTTTCAACATTCTGCAACTATAAAGGAAATTCCTTCTAACGAGTAGCCACTCAGTACTTGGTCTAGAAAAGGAAGTTCATACTCACAAACACTTAGAAATGCTTGCAAGAAAATAAATGTAACACATACATGCACACTATTCATTTACTAGGCATGAAACATGATTTGCACTTACTGCATCATCATAAGAGGGGCCAGGAGATGGGCTTTGCTCATCAGCGCTGTTATAACCTTCACTTTCACAGTGAGAGCGCGGAGAAGATGGCTGAGATCTGGTTGGTGAAGTTCTAAGTGATATAACATGATGCCCAAAAGGCCCCCTACATGATCCTGTTCGCAAAGAACTTGAACTTCCAGATGGATACCTCTTCAGATTTGAATTCATGGAAGCAGGTTTTGGGGGTGGCACGGGAGGAGGAGGCGGATATGAACTGCCAGTTACTGTTTGCAAAGAACATCCTTCTTTTTCCTCTTCTTCCACAATTCTCAACCCACCAAGTCCCTTGGGCAGATCACCAAAAACAGAATCATTAACTATTTTTGGTTCACAGACTCGCAAGTCATTGCTCAAATTTTCTGGTGAAGAATCCTCACTTTTCACTGATATGTTCTCCGAAGAATCAACCAAAGACTCATCCTGATCTTGCATTTCTGCTCCCAGTTCATTGTCTTTCCCAGTTGGCAGTGCTTGGTTGTTGGTAGTAGATTGCAGCTGAACCGGAGCTGAAGAAGATGAACTTGGCAGTGATGTCAATGGTCTATTCTGGTTGGATGATGACGATGACGAAGACCCGCTAGAACCTCTTTGAACAAGTACCCTAGTCATTTTGTATGCCTACTTCACCCAGAGGCCTAGGCTACAACTATCTTGCCTAACCTAAATTAGAGGAACATGAAAGCTTTTGTTTTCAATTTGTCACGCTTCCTGGCCTTTGGTGCAGTCACCCCAATCCCTTGGCTGAATGAGTTGTCACAGTAGCATCCCAGTTCCCTCTGCTGCACGTGAATCAATTTATGCATTCCCCTAACAATTCTCATGAGACCTTGACCTCCAAAATTTCTTCTTTCAAACAACAAGACTTTATTTTTCTTTAAGGTACTCAAAAAGGTTCAAAAGCAAAAGAAAGACCCCAAACACAAAAATTTGCCTCCTCCTACTCCCAGCTGCAATTGTAAAACAACAATCACCATGCAACCTAACAAAAAATCAGAATTGAATTCGCAGCAAAACCAATGAAACTTAAATTAGAATCTTTCCAAGAAATATGAAATGGACGCCCAGATTTCAGGAAAGAAAAAACCAATCGAAAAAAAATCAGAGTTTTATTTCGGGAACATTATCTTTCCAAGAATTTTTTCAAGACTGGGATTTCAAAGAGTAATTAAGAAGAACGGAGCGCAAAAATCAAGAAAGATAAGCATCCAACGAAAGATAATCCACATCCAATCGCGTGTATTCAAAGAAATGAAAACCCTAGACGTGGAGTCGGGGAAGCTAAAGAACTCACCGAAATTGAGCGGGCGAAATATGCGAGCTAGCAATGGAGAGAATGGGAGAGTCTTATATATAGGGTTTTCAGGATGAAGATGGCGACGACGCCGAAGACAAATTGGCAATTAACTTCGAAGCAAAGGAAGTGATTTCTTGCCTTTCTTTCATCTTTTGATTTTTAGATTCTGTCTCTCCAATCTCCATCTCCCGTACCCAAAAAAACATCAAAATGTTTAATTTTAGGAGGATTTTAGAAAAGAAAAAAAAGTACTAACTCCCAAATTGATTTTTCATGTATTTTGAGATGAATTGAAAAAATAGTATAATTGTCCATTTTATCTTTAATGGAAGTGAGTGAAGTCTGTTAATAAAGGTGAGTGGAGTGCAATAAATGAGAAAACTAAAATTAATTCTAACATTTGAAGCTAAAAAAAGACAAAAAAAAATTTTTTGAGGGAGCATAAAAAAGTTAAAAAAAAAAAGAAAGACTTATTATTTGCACTATCATAAAATGATAGTCATAGACTTGTTTCTACTTAGCACTTCAAATATATGAATACTTCTTCGATTTGAAAGTTGTTTTCTTCAAATTTGTTAAATATATTAAGTAGTATATATATTTAATAATGTTTTTTATTCTTATATATACAATGTATTTAATGTATTTACCGTGTATAAGCTTTTCCAATTATATTCCTCGAACAATATTCAATTATTTTACTCTTTTAGTGTATCAGAGTCAATTTAACTCTAATCGCTGGTACCTTCCCTTCTCTTCTCTCCTTGTCGCATGCACCTTCCTCCTGCATCGATCACCCTCAAAAGCTCTCCCTCTCCACCTCATCTACCACCACTATCCCAAATCCTTTGGTATGTGGTATTTGACTAGTCCATATTTCCCTACATTAGCCCCTCCTCCTAGTGATCTTGACTTGATTCCACGTGAGATGACCTTCCCACACACCTTCACACAACATTCAAACAACCCACCTCTCCAACCCCTCTTTTGTCTTGATCACCTCCACCCCTCAACTGACACCCCCAACTCGACTTACCCCACCAAACCAAATCAACTCCTGCCCAACAACCCCCCACTCCATCACCTCCACTCCCAATCCACCTATCCCACCCTTTCCAAAATTCCTAATCCCTCACTCCCCTACACCACAAGCTGCACTACCACCCAACCCAAACCCCAACAATCACCCTATGCTCACTCGCTCTAAAGTCGGCATCTCTTGTCCAAAGTATATCTTCAACCTTATTACTATTGCCACAAGGGTGGGAAGTAGTACCACCCTCACCTACCCAAAATGTAATCTTTGTTAAATGGTTATTTTGTCACAAGCTAGGTCCTATAGATGAACTGTCTAGGTAAATGGTTTGTAGATTCCATCAGCGCTTTGGTGTGGACTATAATGAAACTTTCTGTCTTATTGTTAGGCTCGCTACTATTCAGATTATTCTCAGCATTGTGCTCTCTCTTTGTTGGCTCATCCATCAACTAGATGTCAAAAATGTTTTCCACCATAGCACGCTTTGGGAAACAGTCAATGCCCGTCAGCCCTTTAGGTTCCAGGACCCATCCAGACCACATTGTGTTTGCAAACTCAATAAGGCCTTATATGGGTTGAAGTAGGCACCTTGCTTGTGGTTTCATTGGTTTACTGGATTCTTCCAAACTCTAAGGTTTTGAGGGTTCAAGACAAATACCTCCCTTTTTTGTTTGCACACATGGGACATATATGGCTTACTTGCTGCTCTATATGGATAATATTGTTCTCATTTCTTCCTCCACCTTTCTACAGCAAATTAGTCGGAGGTTGAAGGGTGGATTTGTTATGACTGACTTGGGTACCTTCACTTTTCCTGGGCATTAATATTCAGCGCACCAAATATGGTATCTTCCTTCATTAGAAAAAGTTCACTCATAAGATTTTTGAGTGGGTCATCATGCTCATGTGTAAGCCCATCTCTACTCTTGTTGATACAAAGGGAAAGTTGATTGTTGCCTCTAGTCACAGAGTGCTTGATCCTACCCTCTATTGTCCTATTGTTTGTGCACTTCAAAATATCATTTTCAGTCATCTGGACATTACTACTTACATTGTATGGTAGATATGCCTTCATTTCATGCTCCACGGACTACTCATCTCACTACCATGAAGTGTGTGCTTCGTTATTTTAGGGCCCAGATACACAGAAACCACCCACCTCATTACCTTGAAGTGCGTGCTTTGTTATCAAGCAAAAATTAGTTGTTGCCTCTAGTCCTCTGTTGACTTCCTACTCTCTATCGTTCCATTGTTGGTGTTGTTTAATATCTCACTTTAACTCATTCAGACATTGCACACGTTGTGCACTAACTTTGTCTTCATCTTCATGGTCCACGAATTACTCATCTCACTACCATGAAGCATATGTTTTCTTATTTGTAGGGAACATTTGCACACGACATTACTTTCTCCCGCTCAGTTACTAATTTCTTGCAGGCTTACTCATATGCTAATTGGGCAAACTGTCAAGACACTTGGAGATCCACTTCTTGTTTCTATGTATTCTTAGGGGGAAATCTTGTCTCTTGGTCTTCAAAGTGGCAAGCCACCACTTGTCGTTCCAGTGCTGAGGCAGAATACAAAGCTATTGCAAATGTTGTAGTTGAGACCAGTTGGATACAAATATCATTCTTCTTGAACTACATTAGCTATTGCACACACTACACTCATTTCTTGTGACAATGTCAGTATTGTTTAATTATGATATAATCATGTTCAAGTTAAGGTTGACATTTACTTTGTTTGAGACAAAGTGACCCTGAGACAAGTTTGCATTTTGCATGTCACATCATCTTCTCGATCAGTATGCGGACATCTTCACAAAATGTCTACCATCTCAAGTCTTTACTAACTTTCAAGGCAATCTCAGCATTCGTTCTATACCATCGAGATAACTCAGGGCATGCTAAATATATTAAGTAGTAAATAAATTTAATATTGTATTTAAGGTATTTACCTTGTATAAGCTCTTCCAAAATATTCCATGATCTTTCATATATACATCACCCTGTGCTCAATTATAATCAATGAACAGTATTCAATAATTTACTCTTTCAATATCATTTTAAAATGGCTTTAAAAAATTTGAGGGTGGTGTCCTTGAACCCACATTCTTGGTCTTACCTTAATGTGTCATTGGTTGTTAATTTATCTGGATCACCAACTAAATTTTTGTAACGAAGACGTAATAATATGATATTCCTCCGTCCCAAACTAAATTTTTCATTTTGTTTAATGACATTTGGCTGAAGTTCTTTTCATTCAAATTATTTGAGAATGTGGTGAAATTAAAAAAATAAATTTATATATTTAAAAACATATATAAAAAATCTTTAAAATTAGAGATCATATGATTATTTTATTTTATCAAATGAGTAGTTACAAATTTAAATTGATTCAAGTACAGAATGACTTTATAAAGTTTTACAAAATAAAAATCTTAAAACTCAAGCTTGTATTTGTAAATTTAGAAAAAGTTCTAATGTAATATTCTAATGATCACTAATATACCAAGTATCTCTATAGTTAAATACATATGGTTGTGTGAAACGGAACGGAAACTTATGAGGAGAGGTTTCTAATGATTCTAACTTCTAAGAATGCATTTTTTTGATTCGTTTCGTACATGCCGCCCGCCACCACATCGATACTAATGGAAACATGTTACAAAAAGGTACGCCAAATTGATTCGCACTTGTTCTATTTCTAGACCCAATTAGTCACATCTTCTTTTTGCCTGCAACTAAAGTATTAGCCCTTTTATTCGTTTGGTCACCAAATGAAATGAATGCTTCATTTTGTACTCCAATCACCCCAAATTGAATTATTTCCTTTGTTTTCACGAGTTTGAAAATGTTTGGTTTAAAAAATTTATTAGGAGAAGAAAAAAAAGAAGAGAAAAATTAATTTTTCTGGTTTGATTAGAAAGAAAATAAGAAAACTAGAAAAGAAAAGTAAGCGTAAGAAGAAATGAACTAAAAAAAAGAAAAACAAGATTTTCTTCTATTCCAGTGAAGAAAAGGAGAGAATAAATTCCATGGACAAAACATAATGTAAAACAAAGTAGAATTATTTAGTTGAAAGTATTTAGTTGAAAGTAATGCAGAAAGAGAGAATTAATATGAACCATCCCATCCATCCCTTTTTTCAAACCACCCAATTCACTTCTTAAGAGGAAAAAACTAACAATGTTATTTTGAGACAAAAGGAGTATTGTTAAATTTACACTATTTTTTCTTTAAAAAAACTCTCTGTCTTTCACAAAAATTTCCTATCACACGTATATTTTTTCCTTTTTAAATATTTTTTACTAAATTTTATAAATTTAACTATGAATTTTATTTTGAAACGAAAAGAGTAATAAAAAAAATAATTTTTCCTGAATCTAATAATCTGTACCAAAAAAACTTGACAATGCTTTGTAAATAATGTACTGCTTACTCTTAAAAAAAGTTCATATTGTAGACCTAAGATCCATTTAATAATACTTATGAACTTCCTCACAATAAGCGAGTCCATCAGCTTTTAGATGGACCTCGAGTCCACCTAAGAATTTTACTTTCATAAGCTATAATTTAATTAATTAAAAGATTGCATATTTCTAAAATGACACTTGTTACTGGAGAAGTGAAGTACGTAGTATTTGTAGAATATGAACACAGTTCGGTTGACACTAACCAATGTTGTTACTAGCGTCTAGTGATGCCACTGCTTTATTGAAACATCTTCAGTGCTACGTTTGCAAAATTGATGGTCAAAACTAGTATGAACCACTTTGCAATAGTGAATTATTCGTTTTTAGATTTTATTGTTTTGTAAATTGAGGCCACATGTGAGATGTATGTTTGCCAGCCCTAAGTTATGCATGTCAAAGGTCATTTACAATTATGAACAAACTTCATTTACACCATAAATTGAAATTGTACAATGTACACAGTACTTGCATAGCATGTTATATGTCTTCACCTAATATTGGTCAGAGTTAAATCGCAAAGCATTTCTTAGGATCGGTAGAAAATTTAACTTATATTGCAACTTTTTCAAACTCTTTTCAATTTCTTCCCACTCCTAGTTTCTATGACAGAAAAAAATTTATATATAATGAATATACATTAACATTATACTCCTATATCTAAATCTATAACATATCACCACAAACACACACATAAATAAATATTTTTATCCAAAATTAATTTTTTTACGGAAGATCATTTAATTAAGCGATATTTTTAACACATTAATTTTTCCAACATTTTCTAACTCCAAATTTTTTCAACTTTCAATTTCTTCCAACATCCAACTTTAAAATTCTAACAAAAAAGAACAGACCCTTATTTTGTCGTTTGTATTATTTCTATCCACAAGGGCCTCACATGTACGTACATGATTTTTATAATTTAAAAAAAAGAAGAATAAATGATAACTAGAGCCAAAGTGGACAACAAAATAAATAGTCATAAAATTAGTTGCCAAGAAATTCCAAGATGCCATCATCAACCAACTATTCCAAGCAAACAAATTACAGAGCCCTTGGCAACTCTAATGGGGGGACTGAAACAACTACATAGAAAGTACATAAACAAAATTGGTTTAGAAACACAAACTCAGTCCCTCCCTCCCTCCCTCCCTCCAAGTTTAAATCGGGTGTCTGTCTTTCACCATTTTAGCACACTTCCATAACTACTTCTAAGGGCACTTCGATTAACAAAGCTAGAAATGAAAAGGGAAACTCACAGAAGCAAATTTTGCCCGTGTGAAGAAGAGCCAAACACCCCCATGTCAAATCTGCAAGAAATCTTCCCTTTGCTGATAAGTGTGTGTTCACTGAATTAGGCAGCTTTCGTTTTTCGGGAATGGGGACGGCGGAATAGGTTGATGAGATCATCAAGACCCTGTTTGGCATCGCGGTGTGTTTCAGTTTCCATTCAAAATATAAGAAAGTTCAGATATTTAGCATCAATTCTCTTAAGAAATAAATTTGAAGAGTCAAGTAATGATCATACCCTGGTTGTGATGACTAGAAAACTGAAAAGGGTAATCAAGTATGTTCCTAGAATTAATAGCAAGAGCAAATCAAATGTCACGCTGGCAACCTGCAAAGGGAGCAAATTGACAACATAGCCCCCATTTTATCCGAGAAAATTTTTGCAAATATATTTCGAGTGTGAAAAGTAAAAATTGAATTTAAACCTGATATATATGCAATTTGCTACTTGTTGAGTCGTAGAAAGTGAACATTCCATCAAGCACAGCGTGCTGAATACGTACATCACTGGTGTGATCAGCTAATTCCTGCCAGCAAACCAGAAGAGCACACTTTGTTAAAGATATACTCCATCTGTCCCCAAATAAAAGTTACAGTAACTAGTTCATTGCCACAGTAACTTTTGTTTTCTTGCATGTTTTCATTTATATTTTGATAATATAACAGTCATGTAACCTCTTGTTTTGTAAAACTTTTAATGTAGTTTTTAAATATCTCGCACACAGAGACACACACACACACACAACGTATTTGTTTCAGTTTTTTAAAAACTAATTCCAGGTACGGCCTTGTATTATTGGATTCTGGCAAGATCAAATATTCAGATAAACAGATCTATTCACTATTTCACTGATCAATACAGAGAGCAAGGTTAAGAATAGATTGATTATCTCTTTGAAATGCATCATCCTAAGATTACGTAGCATAATGCAACATTTCGGAGACTAGGACATCACATTCAACATTGTATTGGAAATTGTCAAAGAATCGGTGTTTTTTAATGTTACCTTTTGTAATGCCAGGATAAGTGGGTCCTTTTTTGAAAGGAATGGTGCCACCCTAGGTGTTGTTGATAACAGATCAATCCAAGAACGTATGTAAAAGGGATTGATAGCTAAGCTACTACCATTTGCAAATATGTTGATGCTTTTACCCTCATGGCCATATATGTGTTTCTGTGGAATTAAAAATAAGACAAATACAAAAGTTAGAGAAATAGTACCTTCTTTCAGCATAGTTCTCAAAGAATTGGGCAAGTAACAGTCCATTATACAAGAGTCCAATATTCAGTAAAACTCATTGCTAAAGCCTTAAATACAATTCTCATAATTATTCAACAAAAAATGAAATAAACTGCGAGCTCCACAATAGATCGCTTTCCATCCCTGTCTTGGGATGGAGGAAAAGGTTGTAGGTCCCAGCTCAGGAAGGGCAATAGTTAGCCTCTATATTTTTTTATGAATAAACCGGAGACTGTCAGCAACAAGGTAACACTAATAATGTTTTTCACGCGGCAATATGTTAAAAGTAATACTCCCTCAGTCCGGAAATGTTCTTCCGGTTCACTACTCACATGGTCAAACTTTATTCACTTTACTTATTTCTACTATTCATTTCATAATATAATAGTCATGTCACCTCTTGTTTTCTAGATCTTTTTGTGTCATTTTTATATCTATAAATTTTATTATTTGAATTTTAAACTTATACGTAATCAAATGAATTGAAAAATAATTTCAATTCAACCTCGTAAACTGAGGTTTCTCGACAAGGGAGGGAGTAATGTTTTTTTCAACAAGGGATCATCCGCAATAAGGTCAGCAACCTTTGCACACATCCTACGAAAGCAATACCTTTTTCTTAAGAAATCAAATATTTATTTCCTAAGAGAGAACAGATGTAAAACTACCGGAGTAGATATCAGAAATAAATATGTCAACTATCACTTATAAGGAGTGACACCAGACTTACGGCTAAACTTTCACCAACAAGCTTGACACCCTGAATGATTGAGGCTTCACTGACAGAATGTCTGCACAATGAATCGTGATTCAGAAAATAAATATCAAGATAATATTGAATAAACGAAATAAAGAAATTAAAAGAAATGAAAAAAGAACGAGCCACCACCTGTTATCAGCAAGACCACCAGTGCTTTCAAACAACTCAGGAGGAGCAGAAAGTTCAGAAAGGGTTGCTGCAGTTACTCTTACCTTTGAGAATTGTTCATGCTCCCAGGCTATCTACATCATGTTTAGTAGTTTCAGCAAAGAAACAACTGAATCCATTGTAACATTGTGCCCCTATATAACAGTTGAGCTCATTCACCCAATTCAAGGTGTAAAGAACAAAAAAAATGAGTGGTCTGGTGACTCGTAACACCACTTCCAAATTATAGCAAAAAACTATCTACTCGTACATATCTGCGGTCATAATAGACTGGGGAACACACACAAAATTATACCCTCAAAGCAATTTCAGATTTCTCATCTAGGTTAGGAGCCCTGCAATATGTTAACCCAGGTTTCTTATAATCTCTATTCTTTCCATCTTTTAGGTTTTACCAAATGTGCTTACATAAGAACATAAGAGTTGTGTGTAACAGATTAACTTACAAAATAGGCTGTGAAAAAATGACAGCCTTTAGGCTCCAAAAGGAGCAAATTTACATTTTTAGTTCATGCAAAAAGATGTTGAACATTCTTCACCAAGAAATTCGCATTACTGCATCACTAGTCAGCTGAGCTTGCCCCATGACTTGTTTAAAGACGTACTATATCCTCTGTTAAATCCTCTGTTAAAGATAAAGTTTGGGTACTAGTTAAATTCCCACTTTCTTGTTGGCTGGTTGAGGAGAAGAGGTGCTACGTGTAGTTGGAATCGTAGAAAGATCCATGTAGATGGAAAGTGAGTAATGCACTCTTTTCTATAACAATATCAAATGCTAGCTTTCCTAGCAAACAAATGACGTATACAATCTATCAAATGATAGCAAACAAACGATAAGCATACAAAAATGATAAGCTCATTTAATACAAAAAACATGACTCCATTCACTATAATCCAAAATTAGTCTTTTGCAGTAAGTATAATTTTTAGAGGACCATATATTTCTATATACTTACTCGGGGATTAGATATGTTAATTTTCTTGTGTTTAATACCAATCTGAAGCCCCAATTCTTCTGCAACATTGGAAAAGCCCTGCAAAAATCTAGTCATTAGTCTACGAAAAAGTCCAGTCATAGTCCGCTTCACAAAGAAAGTCTGTAAGTAATCAAATTTGGTCACTATGAATGATATAAAAAAATAACTGGTCATACATTGGTAGAACTTGATATCAAAGCTTACAAATATACAGTTTTGAATCGTGAATTATAAGTTTCTATCTTATTGGTATGTTTTTATCACTTCTCGAGACATATTTAATAACAGAATTCCTAAAGCTTTTAACTTGAACCCATTCCATCCTACCTGAATAACTTTAATTATGTACGCAATCTCATAAAAATATTAACTTGAAATCATTCCATCCTACCTGAAAGATTTGCTTTATGTACGCATTTTCAGGAGATTTAGACACGTGCACCCATAACTTATTGTTAGATGAGCCAATGCTATTCAAGCAAATAGCATAATCTATACTCTCACGTAGACGTTGGTCAAAACTCTGAAGCCACTGTGAAACAAAGATTACAAACTCAGCCAATGGCAAGATATATTAAAATGAACATGGAAAAAGTAAACCTAGAAAGTAGAAAGAGAGGCACCTTATAAGTTCCATTGTAGTTATAAGGTCCACCAGATGTCAATCCAAAAAGTATATTATACCTGCCTCTGGTATTGGGATTTGAATAAAGAATAGAAAACAATCTAGCTAATTCAAGAAGTGCCACAACACCACTTCCATTGCTATCGCTCCCTACAGATAATGCCTGAAACATAAAACTTTACATTATGATGACAAGAAAAATTCCACTGTAATGTTAAAAAAATCCTGTCATAATATGACAACGGGCCCCTACAATGCTTTATTTGATCCTCCCCTAGCCCACCCTACAAATCCAATCCCCTGCCTCCCACCCCAATCATGGACCCAACAGGCCAGCAGGGCATCATACAACTCAATGCCCCTATGTCATATTATGACACCCAAGTTGGATGTCAAAAGATCTTAGCCCTAAAAAATAGCTATAGAAAACATTAAAAATAAATTACTCTAATAAAAAACTTACTGGTGCAGCACCAAAAGTATCATATGATGCAACTATGGCAATAGTTGGGAGTTGGCTTTCCCCGTCACTTTTCAAGCCTTGTAACCATCCCTGTCAGATGACAGCATAAGAATAGGTTAATTTACAGTCAAATACTTTTTCACACAAATTACTGGCTAGACGCTCAGCTTATAGATTATGTTGGGTCCAATAGTAGTTTTTTAAGTAAGTGGATAAACTTGTTACTACAAGAAAATGAAAATGATATGGATCACTACAATGTTAGAGTAGGAAAGGGAGGGATGGTAAGGCACTTCCAAGCCCTCATTAGCTGCATTACATATCTTGTCTGTTGGGAGGTAATGTCACTAGTCCAAAGCAAGTGCACTTCTACTGGTTCAAACTCCAAATAAAATACCTTACCATGACCAGACCATATATAACCTTTTTTGACAGTATTGTGAGTCAATTTCTTAATTTTTTTAGTGAGTGCCATTGAATTTTAGTCATCCGGATCATAAAATATTTTAAAGATCTCTTGGAGAGGCATTATTGTATGACAGTATGAGAACAAATGACATTTTGACATTATTGCTTAATTGTATGCAGATTGGACAGGGTCCCAAAGGGATAGACGATCAACTTTTTCGTACTGCATTTTCATTACCTAGTTTCCTAGAAAAGAAAGATACTGCATGCAGTCGCACACCAAGTGCTGAAGCAAAACATAGAGCTATTGCCGTCACAGCATCTGAGCACATCTGGTTAAGCATTGTACTTTATGAACTAAAATATTGAAGAATAAGCTCTAAATTGATCTGTGGCAAACAAGCAAGTCTACATATATTGCCTCAAATCCCATTTTTCATGAAAGAACTAAACATACAAAAGTACCCAAAGTTCTATCCAAAGAAATAAGCACACCATTTGTCAATTGTGACAATCAACTTACAATATCTTCACCAAGTCCATATGCACGCATCTAATAATTTGCATATGTAATAAGCTTGGTGCTTAACATGAAAAAATGGCACCAACTTGATGAGGAGTGAGGAGTGTTAGTATACTTGTTTATTATGTATTTTTTTGACTTTGTAAAGTGGCATAAGCCTTGAATGCTTTACTTTTCCTTGTTTCCAGTGTGTGTTCCCCTCTGCCTTTTTATCTCCGTAATCCATATAGGCCAAGCCCATCAGATTAAGGAATTGATTATTGAAAGTGCTCTCTAAATGGAAATGCAATGCTCTCTTGTTAATATACTAGCTCAGGAACCTTTCTTGTGGTAATTCATTCAATATATCTGAGTATCCTAAATATTTGATATGGATGAATTAAGGACAATTAACAAGAAATGGTTATAGGCATTCCTACAAATATTGTAATGAATGAGTTGAGGACAATTAGTAAAAACCTGAATATTTGAAATGGTGGGAGATGCAATTTTCTTTGGTTCTCGAGCAGAAACGACAAGCTTGAATCTGTGATGGAGCAATTATTTGGTCAGTTGTTTGGTAAAGTGATGGCAAAAATCAATATTGGCATAATATTCTCCTGATTCATTTGCATAGGAACTGATAAATAAGAGATAAGCTACTATTGAAATGGAGGAACAAGTCCAATATATTGGTTGAAATCCAGAAGAAAGAGAAGAAACTTTTTATTTTAAAATCACATAGGGATAACTATATAATTCTAAAACATTATAACCAGCTTTCAAAAATTGAGAAAAGTAGAATGTTCAAATTCCACCTAGTCAAAAAATGCATCCACTTAGTTAATGCATAATCATTCAGATAAATACTGGCATATATGGATGTTAGAAATCATACAATCAGTTAACAATATCATTCAATAAACAGATTTGATCCTATTTGTCAGAACACAAACTTTTATGTTACTCTCTCTATCCCAAAATAAGGTTCCACAATTGACTGCCAGGGCACAACAATCAATAAAGGTGAAAGTGTATGCATGGTTGAGTTTAGTGTAGAGGGAGTAGACAAAAAGGAAATGTGGAACCTATTTTTGGGACAGAGGGAGTAGAATGTTGATTCAAAAACACCAGTGTACAAATAGAGTGCTACGTATCTAAACACTGAAATACAAATAGAGTGCTACGTATCTAACAGTACATGAATTAACTAACCCGCCTGTTGTGGCTGTTGCAGGCTGACCAATCGCATCATTTCTCTTTATATCAGCTAGTACAGGGCTGATATTTTCATCTTCAAAAGCAAAATAAACAGGATACTGGAATAGAACATAACAAAAATCAATAACTCTGCATTAGATCAGAGTGATGGTGACAAAAGAAAAGTTACAAGTATCTATAAAAAGTTAGAAACACGAGATACATTTACAAAAAAATGACTACAAAGGTTCACATCATAAAGTTAAGAGACAACTTTAAAAGTACACTTTTTCACTTACCGGGATGTTGACATGAATAAGCAACTGCTCCAGGTCATTCAATGTGTTCCTTGTGCGGTCTATTTCGAAATTAGCATCAGCACCGACAGTATGTGGGTTATCTGGACTAAAATTTGGAGGGAGTAAAAATAGTAAACCCCCCAACAGCTTTTTCTGTCCAATATATTCTGCCATAAGATTAAATTTTAGAGAATGCAATCTTAATAGAAAGAAAAAGATGATGGAATTTCAAACACCCTCCACCCCACCCCACCCTTGCAGCTTTTTCTGTCTGCATTTGACAGCTCTACAATAAGATTACAAACTAGGAAAAGCAGTATAAATAAATAAAAAAGGATGGAAAACGAAATTGAAAATGATCGCAACTAAGTTTAGAGGCCATATTGCACACATTGGATAGGCATAAGTGCTCCCATTTCAAATACTAGATAACAAAAATAACCCAATAAGGTCCTACAAGTGGGGACCGGGATGGGTGAATGTACACAAATATTACCCTAGCTATAAAGGTAGAAAAGCTGTTTCCATTTTGATAACTCAATAAAAAAGTTTGAAAAGGACAAAGTCAATGAAGTCAAAATAGAGTACGATTATTTGTTCTTTTGGTGACAAATACATCAATAATCCTACTCTGCGGCAAGTCAACAAAGCAAGATACATGCATATTATGGCCAGCTTATATTGGAACTTTTTGCTTCCAAAAGCAGAAGTTAGTAAAGAATAGAGATAAAGCCATGTAAACCCAATTTGATATCTTTCTTAAAAATGATATCATCCTAGATAAGAAAACTATTTCCTCTGTCCCACTAATTTTGGAACGTAGAAGAGGAGCACACAAATTTAGTAAAAGTGAACTTGTATGATTGATATTGAATTTTGTAAAGTTTGGTTTGATTTGAGACGCATAAAATAGCAAATATGGCATCCGACAAGCATAATCAAAATGGAAAAAGAAAAAAATACTGGAACACATGGAGTACAAATATTTGAAACAGATTGTAGTTTCTCCCAATCTCAATCTAGCAAGCAGTGCACCATTTTAGTTAGGTCGCTATATCCATACCATGATTTGGAAATTTACAAAACAGCATAAATAATATCTGGAAATAAGCTGATTTCTGGTAAGGTTTCCAAACGCTAAAAGAAAATACCATATGACCATCAAGAACTGTTAGTAATCAGACAGCAGAAAACTGAAAAATAACCATGCCATGGGCTCAAAATCAGGTTAATCAGTCATGTTTATACTTTTGTTCCAGTGTTTCCAGTGGCTGAAATAACATGCCTTCTGTTTGAGCCAATTCTTCAATGTAATTATCAACATGTAGCCAAAAGATGAAGGCTAGAAGGTTTTATATGTAAACAAAAATAGTATAATTATTTGAGATGATGGTGAAACAGTAACATTTGTATTACCAGTTCTATGCTACCATTGACTCATTTTGTTATCGTAGCTCGAATATTTTCCCTCCCTTTTCCTGCTCAATGATTTCTTTCAAAAAAAACTTTCTAAAAGAACCTATTCTTATCTCTTCCTACTTTTCCTATCAAATTGTAGATGAATAAGAACTAATCTCATACACGCTCATAATGAGAGCCTTCCATATTTACAAGCTATTTTTTATAATATAAGTGGTAGTTTGTATTACACCAGATGGAACAAACCCTTCCCGGACCTCAGCGAAGCTCTGTCCAGCTAGATGCCTATGTTTACGTAGTACTAGTTTTTATCACCATTTTCAGTCCAACCAAATATTTAAGCCTCGCCAAGATGTGTTGATGCTAATGATGTATGGGATGCTCCTTTGACAACACTTCTAGCATGCCTAATAGCATTCAATGAAATGCTCCAACACATAAAGGCTAGCTAAACTACCGTCTGGGAAAATGCAAATAAAGGAGCAGTCTCCAGAAGATTGGCAAAGAATTAGAATGTTTTTTCTTAAAAAACCATCATACAGCTCCATGATGTCAGGTGCACACGTACAGAAAAGCTAAATAAACTTAGATTTCACTAAAGTTTGGACATCTTTCCACAATAAGTCAAAGTGCATTTTATAGTAACCAAACGCGATACAGTAAAATCCTCCGGCGTGTAGGGGCAGTAAACAAGGCACACCTTTGATGAGAGTGAGATTCAATTCGCTAAGTGGAAGCATGATAACCGACCGGGAGAGATCGGCAATGGAACCTAAACCGGACGAAGAGGACAGAAAGGAAGAACCGGCGTGATGGTTGAGCGAGGCAAGCCGAGATCCATAAGGGACGCCGGACAGATCATACTGGACAAGGCGGTAGACGTCGACGGCGGTAACGGCGTCGCCGAGCTCGACGCAGGCGACGAGCACGAACACCAGAACCATCAGTGAATAGTATAGTGACGCCAGCACTTCCGGCTTCCTCCGCTCATTCGCCATTGCAGGAGAGTTGGACTGGAAGTGTGAGGGTTTTGGAAAATATGAATGAAATGCCTGTTTTTGATTCACATTTGGTTTCCCAATATACTCCGTAGTTTTTTATTTTAAATTATAGTACTCGGTACTTGATTCGTGATTTTTTTTATGCACATTACTTCAGTCATGATAAATCCTTCAATATTCATATAAATTTCCAAAGTTCTTGTAAAATAATCCGTAGCTTTCCTTTCAAATATAAATGGCCACAAAAATTATAATTTCAAAAAAGTACTGCGAAATTTATTGGAAAAGTATAATTTGATCAATTTAGAGTATATATTAGATCCATTTATGCTAAATTAGAAAATCGCGTGTTTGGATGAAGAAAAAATTTGGAAAAGAAAAAATAATAAGGAGAAAATCAAGAGAAAGAGTATATTTTTCCGTGTATAAAGAATGAATAGAAAATGAGAAAAAAAGAAAATACATGGAGTAATCTATTATCTTTGTTTAGTTGAAAAGAAAACTAAGAGAAGAAAATAAAATAACATTTTTGCCCTTCTTATTAGTCAACTTTCCTATCATTATAATATACTCCATATTTTTCTTTTATAATTTTAAAAATTTAATCTATTGAAAATTGTAAGTTCTTTTTCTCAATGGAGAAAATCTCGATACTCTCTTAGTCTCAAAAGAATGTCTCACTTAATTATTCAAAAATCACAACTGGAGCTAGGGAGAGTATGAGAGGAATTTCAAGGAAAAAAAATTTCATACTAACTGCATATAAACTATAAAGTATATTGTGCATTCAGCTGAATTTACCCACCACCGTATTAAAAGCACATATTAAAAATGACCAACTATTAACTAATTCACAATCAACGACTCTAAAGTACACCCCCTCCCTCTTCTTTTTGGCTTCCTCCAAGTGGGTGGGGGAGAATCCCGGTTCCGTTGTCTTGCTCCAAAACATTCCAATCTCGTTCTTATAATATTCTACTCCATCCATCCCAGAAAACATGAGAGTTTTGATTTTGAAGAAGGATTTAAGGGGAGTGTATTTTGGTATTGAATTTCCAAAAATGTCCTTTGATGTGATGAGTAAAAGTATGATTTGATGGATAGATTATTAGTAAAAAGGTATGATGTGATAGGTAGGGTATGAAAAAGTAAGGGGTAAAAGTGACTTTTTAATAGAAATGAGAAGTGTTTTTTGGGACGGACGAAGAAAGAAAGGATAAAGATTTTCAGTGATGGAGGGAGTATTTCATTTGGATAAACAAATGTTTGTCCCAAACCTATCTCGAATCAATTTAAATTGGAACAAGACCGAGATAAATAAAATTTGTCATGTTTCGTCTCGTTTACAATATACTCATTATTCAGATAACAAAATGGTACATCATGCTTTTTATTCACACTGCAGGACACAAAAAAATATTTTGATATAAATATTCATCCTCATTACTTGTTTATCCAATTTCATAAGATTTGTAAACTTAAGTATTACGGATTAGGACTTTTTTAATGCTTGTATACGTTTTAATACACTTTATTTGAGGATTAATTAAAGATAATTGTGTAAAACATTGAAATTGTTTTTTAGGGTTTGCATATTACAAATTTTTATTTTTACATTTTATAAAAGATTTGAATTGGGATATCCTGAACCATTTAGAATTGTCCCAGTCCCAAAGAAAATGAGACAAAGAGGAATAATGTAGTATCCTAAACCGTTCCGACCCGTTTCTATAAATTGGAATCGGGACGACTAGAATTTTGAACCATTCTGATATGTGCACACCCCTACCTCCGCCTATTTCTTCTTTCTTCCTCACCATCTCAGCCCACCTCACTTCCTCATCCACATTCCATCATAGTCATATTATACTCATATATACAAGATGTTGGAAAAAATGGAAAGAATTGAGAAAACTGGAAGAAGTTGAACAGTACAGAGTAGTAGATAAAATAAAATGTTAAAAATTACTTAATTAAATGATTACTCAAATAAATATGTAAGTAACATCTTTGTCTATGTCTAGGGTGATATGTTATAAATTTATATATATAATGTTATTGTATATTTTTCATATATAAATGTTTTTTTTAAATTATTGAAAGTAGTTGCAAAAAACTAGAAAATGTTAAAAATAACTAGGAGTTAGAAAACATTAAAAGTTAATTTTCCGACCTCAAAGAACAATGCCTAAATTGGAGATTCTTTCCCACTCTCAATATTTTATATTGGTGATTCTTAAGAAGGCCATGTATGTTCATGGTTTTTTTATTTTTGTTATTTGTAGATAATTTTTCTTGAAATGATATCAAGACAATAATTAGGACTTCTATGTTTTTTAAAGCAAAGTTTTCCGTATTTAAGCAATATTTTTGGGAATTATTTTCTAAAATTCAAATTAAAATATTTCCATAGTAGTTATGGATTTATTCTTTAAATTTATGTGTTTTAATTAATGTATCATTAAGTAATGGAGTGATTCAAACTTATCAACACACTTTCATGTATTAGTGAAACGAGGAAAACTACTTTTTGAATGCTATTAATTCTATTACAAGGTAGTATCTGTTCATATTATTCTCAAGCTAATGACGCACAAAGAGTCAATGATTTTGCCGCTGCTGGCCCTAACCTAGGTGAAACAAGGAAAACCAAATTAGTTTCATCAAAAAGCCTTAAATAAAAGCAAGTCACAATCCTTCTGGTCATTCAATGACTAGCGGTAGTTCAATTGTGGACATACTCAAACAAAGTAGAAAACTAACTCAATTTCATGAAGCGAAGCAAAAAAAATTACAAAAATACCCTAATAATAATATTAATATACTCCGTAGTTCCGACAAATCGGCCAAGAAGAAGGAAGACCAAGGAAGATAAGGAAGGCTGAACTGCAAGTAGAAGAAACCCTCTTCAAAGAACAAAAAAGTCTAAAGATCCAGAAGATCAAAGTTTGAAAATGTATTGTTAGCATCAAATTTTTTTTAATTGAAATATTTAGCAGTGATGAGCCGTTTTCACATCAATTCTAAGCACACAAATTATGTAAGAAGGTCAACATTTCAAACGCGAACCATAAAACCACAATACCACCACTTGATAATGATGAGGGAGTAAGATTTGTTAAATATTTCTTGTGAAATAATGACCATTGTCCATCACTGCTCTTAATGGCTCACTACAGTCTCTACAACAAAAATTATATTATAAACTCACAAAGACACCTCCCCCAACAAAATAATAATTGGAGGCAGATCATGTTTCAGATAGAAGCCCCCTAGCCAAAAAATATGAAGTCATCCCCAGTTGTTTTCTTCTTCACTCTGCTAGCTGCAGTATTTGATTAAGGAAGAGTTATAACAAAAGGATGCAATCTTGGACGAGTGGTGTTCGATTTTAAAGAGGTTGACAATGCAGTAGTCCATGAGTGTGAGTGTGCATTTCCCGGGTTATGTCTGAGGCTGAGCGTTTGGGCTCGTCATCGGGCCCAGAAGCAACCAGTTACGCAGGCTTCTCGGTCTAAGGCCATCAAGTGGATTTGGGAAAGATGAAATGCCAAGAGATTGTGTTTAAGGAGAGGGATGAAAAATGAATGTGATGCAGAGAAAATTTTCCTTAATTAGTCACCAGACACTTCCTCATTATCAGGGAAGACAAAGTGAAGGTCTTCATTGTCCCTATAGACTTGCACTAGAGCAGCAGCTTTGTATGCAAATAGCCCAACCATTGCAGGCACCAGCTGAGTCATAAAGTGAACAAAAAAGTCAATAAACATAAAGCATATGAATGGTTTTAGTTAGGTGAAGATGGCCACACATTACCTGGAAGTCAAAAAGATCGTGTGCGAAATGCTGACATAACTCCCACACTCCAAATATAGCTGCAGGAAGAACAAGTCTGGGGGATGAGAGAGCAATGCCACTACCCTTAACTGATCTCTCAAAAATATCCTTCAAGTCCTGAGTACTAACTCCAATTCTGCAAGGACACCATTTCAGAGTATTAGTCAGTCCAAAATTTAAATTAAAAATGGTGCTCCCGTACATAAAGTGAGAATACATGGATCTATTTATGGATTTAAAAGTACTTCTTTGGTTTCCTTTTTGTGAATATTTCTGGAACCGTTTCCTTTGTGAGCTTATCCACATGTTGGCATAGTAGTTGAAAGTATATGCAACTGCACATAGATGCATATAGGGTAACTAATTAGTTTGTAATCCATAAAAGGAAAGTATGAAGACCAGCAAACTTCATTATCATATTTTTTTTCACTTGTGTGTCAGAGGGTAAATAATGAACTAAATAAATGGCACATTAAACTTTGCTTCTAACTTCCAATGAAATTATTGGGTAGTAAATGCATCAAGGGTCTAACACAAACAACCTCTATGTTTTTATAGGGGTAAGATTGCATATATCTTTATCCCCAAACCCCAATGGAGTAAGGATTATACTGTGTTTGTTGTTTTTGTGCGAGGAGGGAGTGAGGAAATTTGAATTCGGTGACCCTTGTACTTGTGCAACATGATTTCAGTACTAAAATTTGTGAAACTGCCAATGGCAAAATATATCATCTATGCCACTACCTCTTGTTCAACATTAGTCACTTGCTAAGCCAATAAAATGCAAAAGGTAATAGGACCAGTAGAACAAGTTTTGAGAAACAAATGTCAGACGACTCAGACCTGACCTGAAAAACACTCCTGTTGTGTAGCTTAGAGCAGCCTGTAACGAGCAAGTAGAACCAGTTAGCGGTGAGGTAAATAACTCTCAGATTTCAACAGCTTCTATCTCAAAGCATTGATAAAAGTGTGTTTGATAGAGCAATTTGAGTGGCCACCGCTCTCTGCAAGGCCATTTGGATGAACAGCCCATACACTACAATTGGAAAATGGGGATAAAGAATGTCCTAAATGGTGAATGACATTCAGCCAATAAAATGAGTGTGTGCGTGTGTGTTTGTGTGTGTGCACGCGTGTGTGTGAAGGGAGGGGAGATTCCTCTCTTCAGACAACTAGTAAATGACTATGTGGAGCTATTTTCTGGTTCATTTCATAAAGCTTGGTTTCTTTTGGGAGACTAATGTTAAATTATTCAGGTATGTTTTAGTTTTAGGGGTCCTATAGAACTTTATTTTCCTCTCGTCCATAATACGTAGTACTTGTGCTCCAATGGTTGGGTACACCTTTCATGCCAACTAAAGATAACTTTGTGTCTATAAAAAATGCTAGGAACCCACCACGGGTGCCCCGTCGATGACAAACACAAACCGTCTGTGAACACAGATTATTATCGTCTGTGTATGTATAAATCATGTGTGATTGTCATCCGTGGGGGCACCCGTTGTGGGTGTTTGGCATGATCCTGTGCCTATAATTCTATATACTGGCAAAAATCTCTTCTTAAACATGGAGTTTCATCCTTTTCAGAAAAATATACTAGTATAAATAAATGTTATAAAAATTTACCTGAGGCGACAAAGCTAGCAGGCAATATCCACTGCAAGCTGTCCCAATGCTCACAGTTAAGAATAACAAGTCCCTCTTCAGCTAATAACCAAAAATACAAATCATGAAACCCATTATTCACAACTCTACAAATGTGCAAGCAACTTTGCAGATTGAATTTAAAAATAATACTACGTAGAAAACAAACTTTAGCCTTGATGATAACTTAAGCAAATAAATCTTAAAGAACTTGCCACCCCCTGGTCTTCCTGTTTTTCTATTAATATTTGATTTAGAAATTCAACCTTTAGTTCATATCTGCAGCATACAATGATCTAACCTCCAAGCTAAAGCCTAAAGTCGTGACTATTGAGCATAGAAGAAGGTGACATTACACTAATTTCTCACAATGACCAAATACCTTCCAATTATTAAGGGCCTGTTTTGATGCCACTAATTTTGAGTCAAGCTTTGATTTCAAGCCTGCGATTTTGAATATGCCGTGTGTTTGGCACATGACTAAAGTCATGATTTTGAGTTTTACTCCAAGACTAAAGTTTTCTGATTCATAGTTGGGAGGTGAATTACAATCACCAGATTTCAAAACATGGCTACCTGTCTACCATGGTGTGTGAAAAACCATTTGGGACTGGGATTGGATTCACTGCCGCTGCTAAAACTTTCCCCACCGCTACAACCTCGTCTAAATTCTAAAGTAGCTCACCACCATTGATAAAACACTTAACACACAACGATTATCTCCTCTCCTTGTCGCACAACCCATGTCTACTCTCCTTGTAGGCTCGCCGCTCAACCCATGTCTACTCGCCTCGTCGCACAACTCATGTCTCCTCTCCTCGTCTCACAACCCATCTCTCCTCTCCTCGTCGCACAACGTCCGTCTGCTCTCCTTACCTTGGCTTCAACAACCACTGTCGGTGGTATGGGTTGCCACCTTAATGGAAATAGGTGGTGGGTGTGGGAGGCGGGGCGAATGGTGGGTGACTGGTTGGAGGGGATGCCAACACCAGGGGTCGACGAAAGTGGGTTGTTGGAACTCTAAGTGAAATGGGTTGTGAGTGTTGTAAGTGACACAGTTGCGGGAAGGGGTTACCCGGGCCCTGACTAAAATTGGTTTTATAGTTTATACACATACAAAATCACACCATCCAAACAAGTTTTCAAATCACTATAACTCATAGTTATCACGGCGCCAAGGCGAGGCGCGGCGCCAATGTATCGCCATGACGCCTAGACGCCTAGGCGAGCGCCTAGGCGACGATTAGGCGACAAATAATATATATATATATATATATATATATATATATATATATATAATATTATATTATATTATATTATATTATATTATATTATATTATATTATATTATATTATATTATATTATATTATATTATATTATATTATATTATATTATATTATATTATATGTTTTTTCAGAAATAGAAAATAAAAAATAAAATATGAAAACACTGATAGAAGACATCTTCTAATTACAGAAAATATAGGGTTAATTTTAAAGGAAAATAGGAAGTCCTAGTGGCTGGGAATTTAAGAGAAGCTGAAAAGCCTAAATACAAAGTCATACTGGAATAGTCATACGGGAATAGTGCTAGTCGCTAAGAATTCCGTCAAAATTGAAGGGTCGGGTCGGGTCGGCTAGCATCCTAATTCTCGGCTCTCTCGCATCTGATCCGACAAGATCGCAAACAATGTCGATCGTAATTCCCAGGCTGGATTTCCGAAGTCAAGAAGGAAGTGAGGCAGACAGAACAACGACCCAATTCAGCTCCAGAGAAGGACATCTAAGATCAATTGGGCTAGGAATTTTTTTTATTTCACGGCGTAAGTCGCCCCAGGCGTACCGACTGGACGTCTAGGCGTCTCTGCGGCGACGACTAGGCGAGCTCCGGAAATTAAGTCGAGTCGAAGGAGCATGGCGAGAAAAAAGTTCCGACTGGACGCCTAGGCGACGCTGTAATAACTATGCTATAACTCCAAATGAGCATGTGCATATCATACTCAAAATCTCAGAGTTTGCAATCATCATCTAAACGGACCCTAAAGAAGTAAATTAATGAATGTATCATGCAATTGAGGACCTAAGCAGATAAAACATTGAACTTTTAAACAATTAAGAAAAACAAGCTAGAACCAATCAAATACAAGATGTTGGAGCTTCAAACTGGAAAGTTACTACCTGAAGTCATGAAGAGATAATTAGGAAGGGTGGCTTTGGTGTCAGATATGATCTAGTTTAACTCATCGAGAAGGAAGAAAAAAATGAAATTGATTAAAAGGAAATCATGTGTTTGGTTCAAAGGACGGGAGTGGAGGTAGTATTTTAGAAATATACTCCCTTTGCCCCAAAAAAGGCTCCTAGTTTTAATTTCAAATTTTGTTTTAGTTTAATTTTAAAAACTATATAAAATATTATAAAAGTAATATAGAAAAATAAAAATTAAAAAAAAGATGGGGATGGAATGGGGATCCACACCCCTGAATGGGATGAAATGGGGAAAGTTGATGTGGCGCTGAGTTGGAAGTAAGGATGGTGAGGATGGTGGTGATGACACCCACTAGTCTTAGCTTCTGAAATCTTTTCCAATGATGAAGACGAACACAAAGGTAATTGTCAAATTACAAGGCAACTCGGGCTACTAATAGAACTTATTTACAATGATAAGTGACCGCGCTAGAATCCAGGCTTCAAGCCCCTAACACACATTTGAGTTTTAAAAAGTGCTTACCGCCTCGTATCTGAGAAAGTTCAACCTTAACCTTCTCTCACTGTCATTCGGCAGCTCCTGTCCATGCCAAAACAGCAGTTTGAAATACTACTCCGTATCTGATTTTGCTGTGGAAAAGGCTATATATTGTTTTGCTAGACATACCTTAACGGTTCTCTTCATATTAAGAGGTGCTGAGGCCTCACCTGAGAGCCATGCTCTAGTGCTCCTCAATTTCAAAAACCCACCCTCATTTTCTTCCCCTAAAACCTGCAATTTCATTTTAGTAAATCCCAAAGAACACCATAAATTGAAAGAGGGTATGCATAATTGACTACAAAATCACCACCTCCTCCAATAACCGGACGTCGTCAGTTGGTCCAGTCTCAGATTCAGCATAATCCGCATTTGGGAGATCTCTAAGCCAAATTCTATCAGAAATTCTAGCTATGAAGTCCCCATTCGCCGCTCTATCCTTCAAGAAGTCTCTTAAAACATCGCATTCATCAATCTCGCTCACTATTGACAATTTCGAGAGAAACCCGAGATGATCACTCGTGAATGCAAATGGAATGAAAAGGAAGATGGGAGGCGGAGAGAGAAGAGTACCGGGACGAGATGATTTGAGGACAGAGATTGACACTGGGATTCTTGAACTGCGACTGCGCCGATTGGGAGAACCGGGAAGCAGTTTCGGTTGCAGGAACTGAGAAAAGATGGCGGAAACCGAGCTCATGTCCCCCTCACTTCCCACTTGCAATGTTATCTTCTGGAGGGATAAGCGATTTTCTCTTAATCCGAAAAACGCCTTCTGAATTGTGATTAATGAGAAGGGCTCAAGTCGAGGACTCGAGGCTGTGAAGTGTGTATGGGTGGTGTGTTCTCACCTACAAATGGTTCATTTAAAAATAAAAATGTTGAACTTATACATTTTCAATATTATTTTTTATTTTAGTTTTTTTTCTTCTTATTAAAATTAGATCAGATCTTATCAGAATTATTATTATTATCAGAACCATTATTATTATTATTATTATTATTATTATTATTATTATTATTATTATTATTATTATTATTATTATTGTAACTTACTCCCTCCACCCCAGAAAATCTTTCAAGTTTTAAATTTCAAAGAATTTAAGGAGAATGTATTTTGGTATTGACTTTCAAAAAATACCTTTGGTGTGATAAGTATATGTAGGATGTGATTGGTAGATTAATAGTAAATAGATGTGATGTGATAGGTAGGTTAAAAAATTAATAGAGAATAAAAATGACTTTTTAATATAAGTGAGAAAGATTTTTTGAGACGGATGAAAAGAAAAAATAGAAAGGTTTTGTGGGACGAATGAAGTATTATTATTATTATCAACTTGTAGGAAAGGATGGACAGAGTCATTGAGAAACATATATAGTCATAAAAAAAGACAATATCTACCTTGACTTATTATTATTATTATGAGTCAAGCTATTGCCAACTTGCCTTCGATTTTGTCTTTGTCTTTGGGTGGAAATCAAATCGCCAAAACCGAACCCCTAATTGCAACTTATTATTTGATAGTCTTTTCACATTTGTCAATGTCGAATTCGAAGGTAGTGCTAATGACATAATCATGTTGAGGCATAGCTTGTTTAAACCAAAATTTCGATTTTCACACCCATAACAAGGTACTCCCTCCGTCCCAAAGTATTTGTCTACTTTCATTTTTACACACCATCCAATACACTTCTTTAATCCATTTTATCTTGTAATTTGTAGATTAAAAAATTATAGAAATTATATATTAATAATCTATATGTTAAGACAAATCAAATAACAGTTCCAAAAGTCAAAAGTGAACAAAAACTAGGGGACGGAAGGAGTACAATGTAATTATGATTCAAAGGTAGTGCTCGCGACAACTATACACATAAATTTTATTTTTTATTTTAAATTTAGGAAAAAATGTAACATTTTTTCGCATAAAATTATTGTATTCATATTTTTTAGTATAGATTTATCATGTGAAATGTAGAAAAAATGTAATATTTTGTAGCATACCATTCATATTTTCTAATGATTGGATATTTTAATAATACTACGCTCTCTTTATTATATTCAATATTAAAAAGTAAATAATTAAAATTTTCAACTATTGGTTATTGTCAACAATTTTTTATTTTAATGTATATATGAATTGATTATTTTATTTCATAAATCTAAAAATTCTACAATAAAAGTTATTGGTTGTATTATAATATGAATGATCACTTTAATTTTAAAAGTTATTAAGCTATGAAATAATTTTAAGTTTAATTTTAATCTAATTTAAATTAGATTAAATCAAATCAAATAAAATCAGATCAAATCTAATCAAATCAGATCAGATCAGATCAAAAGTTTAAAAAACTGGGTGTTACAATACCAAAATGCTTAGTGCTCGGTTCTTCATAGCCATAAGCTTCAAATTTTCATCACTAAGAGGTGTCACTTCATTACATTTATGAGATGATTCAGCACTCTTATCAACACAATGGTCTTCTTTGTTCCCATATTGATGCAAGCATGTACTTTTGAAAAGACATTGATCACAAACAACCTTCAAATAAGAATTAACACTTGTCTTTCCTTAATTCTTAGGAACTCAATCTTCTTTAGTGCCTTATTCCTTTTTCTACAAGCATAATTAGCATAGATAATTGATAGCTTCTGGTTTCTTCCTATGCATGAAGAAATCGATAAAGAAAAGAACCAAACATAGTGCTAAAGAATTTCTTGAACCAAACATAGTGCTAGAGAATTTAAAAAGGAAAAAAATGAAAGAAAATAAATTTTCATGTTTGGTTATAGAGGGAAAAAAGTGAAAACTAAAAAAGAGAAGCCAAAATATATTCAAAGAGATAAAATAAAATTCCTCTTGGTTTAGAAATTGAGAAAAAATTATTTTTTTCAAAGTCTTTAATAGTGTGTTTGGGAACATAAATTTGAATATCAAATCTGGATTTAATTCACGTTACTTGTTTGGGAATTAAAGAAATTGGATTTGGATTTTGATCGAATTCTTCTAATTCAAAATTGACCCAGCTACAAATCCACACCTCTTCCCGTCTAATTTACAAATTCAACTCTAATTTTTGTTTAATTTATAACTTTTAATTAATGAGTGATCTTTGCTTATACAATAACAATTTCATGCATATCAACACATTTCTATTATCGCTTTTGTCGATTTGAAAAATAAAATTCCAAAATTAAAACTTTATAACTTTTGAAAGAATATTTGAAATTTTAAAAATTAGAATTGAAATCTAATATTCAAAAATACCTGACTAAAAAGTAAAAACCAAACATACATTTTTCGAGATATACACAAAAAAGAGATATTTTAAAATAATTTAAGGTAGTGTTTGGCAACTAGCATTTCATTTCAATTCATGTATTTCAATTCCAAAATTTGAAATCCTGAATTTCAAATGACAAGGGGAGATGCATGGATTTCAAATTAAGCTTGGTTTGAATGTAAAGAATTTGATTCAAATCCAAATTCAAAATGCTTAAGTTTCCCAAACATGGAATTTAAGCCAAATCCGGATTTGAAATCCAAATCCATGTTTCCAAACAAGAGAAATTTTAATTATGTACTGGTTCGAACTCAAGTTGGGGAAGCCAGGATGACTTCTGAGTCTGACCAACTAAGCTAGAGAGAGGCCGGTAACGATAACCGTATATCACCAAATATAATCAGGTCATGAGGCCTGCTTTTTATTTTCAAACCAAAGATTGTCCGTAGCTATATTGTTCTTTGCCAGAAGAGGGTTTTCACACAAAACCCCTAACGGCCAAACCCAGTCCGGCGGCACCGAACGGCGAAGACGATGGTTGTACTAAGCTCGCAGCAGGTGGTGCAGCTGGCCAAAACCGGCGGCGATCCTAACTCCGTCACCTCTGTAGCCATCACTTACAAGGCTCTATCCGACGTAACTTTCCTCCGAACATCCGATTTCTTCCGGTTTCAACTTCACATCATATATGGAATAAAAAAGTGTCTTGATTTTGGTTTTCCTTAAAAACAGGTATCGTGTTTGGGCGAGTTCAAGAACATTCAAAGGCTCGACCTCAGCTTCAACAGTCTGACTTCCCTTGAGGTAATTGTGGCTTGATCTTCGTCTGGTGTTCGATTTTGGTGCTTCAGTAGATGTGGATTGGATTTATGTATTGGGAAATTACTTTAGGGATTGAGGTCATGTGTGAACCTGAAGTGGTTATCAGTAGCAAACAACAAGCTTCGGAGTTTGGAAGGGATTGAAGGCCTCGTTAAACTCACTGTGAGTGCTGCATATGGATGAATTTGTTCTCTTCTGCTTTTTCTTTTAGTTTGGATGAATCTGTTTTTAGGTTAGAATTTAGATCAACACTTTCTTAATATGAAATGTATATATATTTTTGTTATTCTTCCCGTTGACGTTCAGAGATTCGGTTTCTTAGGCTTGAAACTGATCGTGCGGTACACTCTCCATTGGGGTCTCATATTTGTGTTTTGAGCCTTTGTTTGGCATTAGCCATTAGCGTTAGTGTTTAATTTTAGCATTTGTGAAAATTTATCTAATGGTAGCTTTTGACTTTATCTTTTTAAACACTGATTTGCATTGTTAAAAATTTATCCAAAACTTTAAAGCTCATTAAAAATGTTGTTCTCAAAGGACGCTTTAGTGTATAACTATGGGTTTTATATGTGTAGGGAATGAGCATAATCTCAACTAGTTTAATCTATTCCTTCTTTAAAAAAAACACAGGTTCCAGGGCTGTGGCTGCCCATGAAATGTTCTTTCTTTATTGGACTACCCTCCAAAACTCTTTAAACAAAATCTGGAGTGTTTGTTAATTTTGTTTATGCATGAATTGAGAATCATAGAATTCTAGCTCCACATGCATCTTGTGTTTGACAAGGCTTATGTAGAATCCGGATTCTTGATTAGGAGTCTAATGGTTCGTTTCTTAACAATTAACCACACAAGGATGATAAATTGAATTCTTTCACATATTTTTCCTTGTCCTTTCCTGCATAATTATTTGTTTGCTAGAAAATCTGCTTGTAAATTTCGTAATGTTCAGATTTGCTATAAACGTTTAAACAAAAAAGTACTACTTTGTTTCTTTTTATTCATAGTTTAGAAAGGCGATTGCCTCCCTCGCCCAAGGTGCCTCAGGTGTTCGGGCGACCTTCTACCACCTGTGGAGGTTCAGGTGAGGCGCTGTCCGCTTTTCTCGCCTAAGTCGCTCGCTTTTCTCGCCTTACCATAGTTCGGCTATGGGCCTTTGAAAAAATGGGCTGGCATTTTTTTGAGGAAAGGGCTGGCATCTTAAATGCAATTCATTTACCCCCCTAGCGCAACTACACATGCCCCTTGCCTTTCGCCTTTCAGAACTATGTTTTTATTTACGTTTTTTTCAGGTATTAAATGCCGGAAAAAACAAGCTCAACTCAATGGATGGGCTTCATTCTCTTATGAGTTTGCGTGCACTGATTTTGAATGGTTAGCGTTTAATCCTCAACTTCTGTTTGCATTGAGATCACTGTTTACCCTGGATCAACTAACCTCTTCCTTTTCTATTTTTACTATGTGGCAGATAACAAGATAAGTTCTATTTGTAAACTTGATCACATGACAGAATTGAATACTCTAGGTGTGACTTCCTGATTCTTCTGTAATTCAGTTCATTTTTTATTCTCAAGCCTGATAAAATTTTAGCTTACCATTGATATGTCAAAACTTCCAATGGTTTTAGGATTTCATACAAAACCAGTAATACATAAAAAAAAGTCCAAATGGTTTTAGCTTACCTTGTGTCATTATTCTGCAGTTCTTTCTAGGAATCCAATACGAGAAATTGCTCTGTCTCTAGCCAAAAGAAATTCAATCTCAAAAGTAAGGATTAAGGAATTTCCAAGTTTTTTTATCATTTAGGGTCTGTTTGGATGGAGGATTTTGAAGGGGAAGAAATTTTTATTAGTGTAGTTTTATGTGATTACCTACTTTCTTATCCCTTCATTTTTCAAATACATTGTTGTTAAGTCGTCGCCTAGGCGTCGACTAGTCGTGGACTAGTCGTCCAGGCGGTTTGGGGAAGGGGAAAAACTGGGCGCCTAGCGACTAGGGTGGCCTAATCGTCCGGCCGAGAAAGGCGAGGCCTAGTCGTCGTTTAGTAGCGACTAGTCGGAGAAGAAGAGCCCAACCCGACCCATGACTGATCTGAATTTCATTAAATACACTGTATTAAATATTACCGTATAAATTCTGTAATCGAATAACAATTCTCTCACACGGCCGACGTGTATCCTTCCTCATCGACTGAATATTTGAAGCAGATCTGGATCAATTTTTTATCTTCCTCTTCATCGCATCTTGATCGAATGGAGAAGAAGAGACCAACCCGGTATTCCAGTTCATCGCACGATTCAGGTCTGCTGAGTAGCATCTCTCCCTTGGTGAATTTTATATTTATAATTCGTTATCACTTAACTTCCAAATTTAGGTTAATTTTCTTTAATTTGGTTCACTAAACTATTAAACAAGTATATTATATTCTTTATTTTTAAAATTTATTCTGTTCTGTTTTTTTCTGATTTCAATTAATACTTTTTTTGTTAATTTTATTCAGTTTTTTATTTTTTTATTTTTTGATGATTTCAATCAAAAATTGTTTGTGTTGTTATTTTAGTCTTTTGACTTAAGTTGTTAATTTGATATGTATTATCTCTTATAAAAAATTATACTTATTTCAGAACAAATGGGAGATAATAATGTTCGTGACTATGAGGATCCATCGAAGGACCACAAACGAAAAACCGGCTCTAATGATCCCAGATGGAAATATGGGTTTTGGCCAAATATGAACAACAAAAATCTTGTGGAATGCACATTATACCACAAACAAATCAATTGTGACATAACGTTGGATGATGATATTTGATAACTCAAAACGAGAAGTTAGATATCAATATGTTCTTTGACTACTTTTTGTGCTTATTATCCTTGTTGGATACTAGACTCGTACCCGTGCGATGCACGGGGTATTAATTGACACATAAGTACTCCATGTTTTGAATCAGAAATAATCTTACAAAATTCTAAAGGATTACATAAATAAGTAGTTATGAAAAGTGGGGGGAGGTTTGAGAGTGTTATAAGTTTTGGAACACTTCTTTATAAACTACATTCGTAGTTTGGTTACATGTAGGAAGTTCTTTATTGCAAATCAAGATCTTCAACCCTTGGCGACTTGTGACACGCGAATATCTTGTGGAATGCACATTATACCACAAACAAATAAATTTTGACATAACGTTGGATGATGATATTTGATAACTCAAAACGAGAAGTTAGATGTCAATATGTTCTTTGACTACTTTTTGTGCTTATTATCCTTGTTGGATATTTGTTTTTTAAGTACTCTTTGGTATGTGACTTTATGTGCTATTTTTAAACATAATTTTGCTTTGGTAATGATATTTTGTCATATAAATATATAGAGTTATTTGTAGTGAATGAAGATATATATAATGTTAAAAGTTTCAATACTAATTGTGATTTGTCGACTAGTCTACGACTAGTCGACTAGTCCACTAGTCTCTCCGTGACCGACTCGACTCGACTTGTCGACTTAACAACCATGTTCAAATAAAACCTCATAGGGTATATTTGTGTGTGTGTGTGTGTGTATCTCTGGGTGCGTGTGCGTGTATGTATGTGTGTGTGTGTGTGTGTATGTATATATATCAAAATAAAGGCTTAATCATCTAAATCGCTCTCCTCTATAAACCTCCATTCAAACTGAGCCTTAAAGTAGAGTGCTAAATCTATGCATCTATTTCTAATGGTAAAGCTGTCATTGCAGTTGTCTCTTTCAAACTGCCAGCTGCAACTTATTGGATCTTCACTCAAATCATGCACAGAGTTAAAAGAACTGCGACTTTCTCATAATCAGATTACGGTTTGTGCTAACATCAACTCATCAAGTGTGCATTACCCTTATTCGTCATCCCAACAATAACATCTTACTTTCAATTTTCAGACACTTCCAAGTGAGTTGGCTTGTAATAACAAATTGCAAAACTTAGATTTGGGAAACAATGTGATCCCGAGGTGGTCTGATCTCGAGGTAGGCATTTCATTGTAGACTGTAGAATGCAGATCTTTCTTCTAGTCCCCACTAAAAAAACCCCAAAAAATCCATCTACCCCAAAAAGGGGTAATTTTTCAATAGTATATTTATCCCAAATAAAGTCTGGTCTTAAATGTCAACTTGATTTTTATCGTTAAATATCTGTAATTCCTAGAAGCAAGCAGTTTTAGTCAACGGTCCATAAAATCTTGGAAATATATTTTAGGGCTATTAGTGATCATTGATAACATGTGAGTTGACCAGAAACAAAAAGCACACGGCTCTTGTTTCGGGAAGGAGGGTGTATGTTATTGATATCAAATTCAGCAGGTTCCTCATTATTCTGTCCACATTTCATCACAGGTTCTCTCTTCACTAGTTAGCCTGAAAAATTTAAATCTGTGTGGAAACCCCATTGCTGAAAAGGAGGGCTTGGCAAAAAAGGTGAGTTTTAGTTGCAAATTTCTTGTAATCTGTTATCTGAATGTCAAATGTGCTTGTATGACCTCATAAAATGTGGTTTTAGCAGATTCAGAAACTATTGCCGAATGTGTCAATTTTTAATGCTAAACCCATCAACAAAGTTTTGAAGGGAGAACTGGGAAGACCCGACACCTCTCATGATGTGGGCATAGTTCAGAATGTGGTACCAGTAGATATTCCAAGAAAAAAATCCAGAAAACATAATCTTCCAAGTGAAAATGAAGGGTTCCAACCTGTAAATGCTGGGAACTGCGAAGCAAAAGACTTAAAGCCTAAAAAGCAGAAGAGAAGCGAAATGCAGGAGGAAGCATCTGACGCGATAAAGGAATCAAAGAAGAAAAACAAGAAAAGGAAAGAGAATACCGAGAAAACTTCTGACCATGTGATGCATCAGCTGGAGAACAGAAAGAATGCCAATAATGTTACTAAGGCTGCGTTTGGCACTCGGGAGACATCAGAGCACAAAGAACCTGCATTTGATGATGGAGAAACTCCTTTTGTGAATCTTCTTATTGATGACACATCAGGTAATTCCCTCAGTAATGGTAAACCCGTAGCTGCTAAAAGTGTTAATGAATCTGCAGAAATAGTTACTATCACTAAAGAGAAAAAGAAGAATAAAAAACACACCGTGGGACCCACTTCGCTGCAATTGTTAGCAGCAGGGGTTGATGAAGTTGGATTAGGTGGACCATCAATATGGGATGAGTAGCAGTAGTTATGTAGAGAAGGCTTGTTTATTTCGATTCTGCAGATAATATTACCCTAGTGGACACCATTTTGCAATCTTATTTATTAGCAAAAGATTGTGTATTATCTTAAACATTGGGTTTGCTTTGGGAAGCGGGATGTGAGAGAGTAGAGAGAAAGATTTGTAATTGTCATGGAATACTTTTGATCTCTTTCCCCCCTCCATAGAGTGGGGTGGTTTGTTTTCTCAATAGAGGGGGTGGTTTTTTGGGGTGTGCCCTAATTGCACCTGGTAAGGCACGGGTCGCTGCCTGTGGGCTCACTATTTACCGCTTTGTTGTATACAAAACTTTTACGGGGAGTGCGTCGCGTGACAATAGGGGTGAGCATGCTATGGTACGAGACGAGATTTAGTTCGTACGGATACCATACGGAATGTTTCAATTTGATATGAGATTTTACACCGTAGTAATTCTGATATATTAGTTCGGGATGAGGCAAGTATTGGTACAAATTGGGATCCATATATATATGTACTCCGTATATACTTTCCATTGAAAATTGTAATAACGCTTTAATATGTTTTTTTTTAAATTAAAAGTGACAAACATTAAAATTATGTCAGAAAATGTAAACATTATTTTTAACAATATAATAAAAGGTTAATGCATAAGCATCAATTCTCAATCTTTAACAAAAAAGTTTTCCAAATAATTCTTTTTTTTTTTTTTTGAAAACCAAGAAAGATCATGAAGGTAAAGAAATGAAATAAGGAGGCACATGATTCCAATTCCAAAAACACTCTTTGTGTGAAAATAGGCTTATCTAACTAAAGAGTGCGTTAATTAGATGATCGAGACATAAACCAAATAGAACAAGAAAAAGAAATCACGAGCTCTCTATTTTCTTTGTCTATTACTCCCGGTAACAAATAATCTTGATGACTGGGTTTCTATACAAGATGAATTGTCTTATGGCGGACTTCTCTTGTACAAAGAGCATATCTTCTTGTAAATACTTAATCCGTCCCAATTTATAGTGCATGTTTACTGTTTACACGGTCAAACTTTAATTACTCCGTATTTTTTTTTATCTATTTTCGTTAGCAATTTGATAAAATAAAATACTATCATCACTACTAGTTTTGTTGATCTTTTGATGTAGTATTTTAATATGTAATTCTTATTTTTTAACTCTATACTATTTGTCATATAAAATGATTTGAAAATAATTTCAGTCAAACAACGTTAACCGAAATAGGCACTATAAATTGGGACGGAAGTAGTAGTATTTTTCTAAAAATAAAAAGATCTACAAATTCTCAAACCATAAGGGCAAAGATACTATCATAATTAGGGCATCATCATCATCATCTAATTTGACATTAATGTAACACAAATCTAATAAGAAGGGATGTACCTTAGCTTCTTGCATATGCATATGAAGACAGACAGAAGATAAGTTGCTTCAAAAATAATTTGTTGGTTAAAGACAGTCAAAGTCTATACAGAGTACAAACTTTTAATCTTTACCCGCACACTGTCAATATTTTTTTCATCAACAATCTTAGTGATAACTTCATTAGCATTTAGACTCAATAATGGACCCAGGACCCGCCGACCTATAGACCCGCCCAAAAAGGTACAAGTTTCGGCTTTAGTTTTATTGTCATAGGCCGTGAAGGCGATAAAGGCCGAGTATGGATTATGATTTTTGAACCTACGGCCTCAAAAATCACAAACGTTTACTTGAAAGGAGGTAAATTGAGATTTAAACACAGATGAGTGGTAAATAGTGAAGACTGCTTTTAGTACTTGCAGAAACCTTATGCCTATCATAATTGTCTCCCAGCATAGTTGCCAAGAATTGCAACTTGAATATTTCTCATTGTACACCATTTACCTTGCCAAGTGCGCAACTCCACAAATTGCAATTGCATTTGCCTCATTTTCAGTTTCTCCAGGAAGACGGGTGGCCATGTATTTGTGTCACACTTTCTAGTATGCTTCAAATCTTCCTTAATGTTTTAATAGTTGCAATTCCGTTCGTAACTTTGTGTTAAAAAATACTCCCTATATAGTCTAAAAAATTATTACCTCCGTATTAAAGTGTTTGTCCGGTTTGTTTTTTTATATTCAAAATTGGTAAATTTTGACCAGTAATTAAATAAAATATATATTAAATATTGATACATAACTAATTTTATTAAATTTGTCTTGTGAAATATTTTTAAAATATTTTTTATTTAATTAATACACTATGTAGTTTTTATTTAATTATATGTCAAATATTAATTTTGATTAACTACAAAATATCAAAATTAGACAATACTTTGCAATTGAGGGAGTATAAGTTTTTGAAAAGTATGCATCAGACAATTAAATGTTGAAAGGTATGATTCAGACAATTAAATATGAAAACTTAATGGATTGTTGAAAGTATGCTTCAAATCACATAATTGAAAAAGTATACTTCCTCCGTCCATTAATTTCTTTCTCTTTTCTTTTTAGGTCATCTAAAAAAAGTTTGTTTCCTATCTTGGCAACTATCTTGGCAATTCTTTTTAACAAATGTACCATTATACTCCTACTTTTTATTTAGACTATTCACTTTATTCCATCACATCAAAGACAAAACATGAAAGTCTTTACATTTTTCAATTTTTTTAATCTCCGTGCCAAGTCAAAATGGGATTTTTTTTGAACAGAGGTAGTATAATTTAGCGGCCAGGACTGCCCCGAAGCCCATACGTTCATTTTTCGATAGGCTGAGCTATGACTAAAAATGATAACCCGTAATGCGGGCTAGGTCGGGCTACGTCCTCGAAAATTTCTATAATAAAGTGTTTTGGCCAAGCCCGATGCTCGACCCGATTCGTTGTTTGCTACATATGATTTTACAAATAGTGTCGGACCCTGCTACTTGAGTAACGCACACATGTTGATCTGACATAAATCAAAACTGTTTGTCCTAATAAACTAGCCAATCATTACATTCAAAGCTGTTAGACAACAACAACAACAACAACAACAACAACAACAACAATAATAATAATAATAATAATAATAATAATAATAATACGGAGTAATAGTTATGGTAGCTAGTGTTTAATTATAAGACAGCTTCCTATTCCTATTGATGGTAGATGTTGTATTTAAGTTAGTTTCCATTTTCTATTTCTATAGTTAATACTCCTTTCGTCCCAAATTGTTTACATATTTCAAACAATGTACAAAATGTTATCTCTTTTAAAATTATTTTATTTACTAATTGGTAGAAAAAAAGTATAGATTACACCATTCAAAATTACATTAAAAGTTCTAAAAAACAAGATGCAAAAAAAATTAATTTATCAAATGAACAAAGAAAACGAGTAAACAAATACTTAGGATAGAAAAAGCATTATTATAATCCATATTTTTGTACAATGCATCTAGATCTCTTGTATTTGTCTTGTTAGACATTTATCTCAAGTGTAACTCTTTTAGATAAGAGATGCAAAAGTGTGATTTTAAATATAATTACCAAAATAACTGTAATTTTCAGTTTGGCCAATGCTAGGAGTACACCAACATAGGGTATCCCAAGTGTACACCAAACTAAAAAAGAATACACAATGTTTGTGCAGCACAGACATTTCGTGTCTGTGTGTGCCAGTATTGGCTTGGTGTACAAATGACAAATGGGTATTCCATTTTGGTCTAGCCTTAAATCAATTCTTTCAGTTTATATGGGTTTGATTTCGAACAATCTCAACCCACGATATGGTGTTCCCGTGGTACAATGTTTGCGTCACATCCCGAATTAGGATTACGCTTCGGAAGTTTCTTACAAAATCCACCTTACAAACCGTCAAATATTTGGATTGGGCTTAGACCATTTGTGTTTTCATTAAATTACTGTCCAATCTATCAAATTTTTGGATTGGGCTTAGACCATTTTTTGTTTTCATTAAATTGAAAAGTAATATAGTCACAAACAAAAATTACAAAGTACACACTTTTACTATTTGTGCAACTTAACAAAAGAGAAAATTAATTTTAAATAATTAAAAGTTTGAGAATTAAAATACGCAAATAACAATTTATGTATTTTGTAACTCTTATGTTTTTTACTCTAATATTTCTCTATTAAATTATAGAGTACTTCCTCTATGGCTCCACATGGATCTTTTTATAGTGAGTTATGGAGGATAATTTATGATATTTGACTAAAATTATTTTTAATTTAAATTACAATTAAAGTTTATACTCCGTATATATAAATAATAAACACAAAATTCTACGATAAGAAATGATAATAGTATGTTGCTTATAATTTGAGTAATGAAAATAGACAAGAAGAGTAACAAAAATGATAAAAAAAATGTCACTCTCACAATGAAGAATGAACGTGATGTTTTGAAACAACTGTGATGAATACCTATGTGCGATTATATGTCTTAATAATTTTTTATTTGTTTGCATGTTTGTATTAATCTTTTGATAAAATAAAATATTTTTATTATTTCTTATTTTATAGATTTTTAGATATAGTTTTTGAATATAAGATTTTTTTTATTTTTTATCAATTTATAAATAAAACTATTTTAAAAATTACAAAAATAACGTTAATCAAAGAACAAAAATTTTTTAGGGACGAAAGGAGCGGTAAAATTTGACAACATTGTCCATAACATTGTGTCCATTTGATGGGGCTACCCATTTGAATAATGCCTTTACCCAAGCTTGACGGGGTAAAAAATGTTTGTCGGTTAAAGTGAAAAATTGTTGTTGGAATAGTAAAACAAAATAAGGACTTTCCAACAACGTTTTAGGCGGTGGAAACTTTGGAAGAGAATAACTTATTTTTTACTCTACGTAACTTTTACGATTGGGATATTTAGGGAGCGTTTGGTTCGTGCTGGGGAAAGGGTAAGGAAACAGGTAAGGGAATCAGGGGGGAAGAGAATGATTATCCCGAACTACCCCATGTGTTTGGTTCAAAACAGGTTAGTGAGTCAGAGCGGGAGTGGAGGAATTGGGGCGGGAGGGGGAGGAATCGGAGCTGGAGGGGAAGGAAACGGAGCTAGAGGGGGAGGGGGAGGAACATACCTGGGTTGCGGTGTGGATGGAATAGTCGTGGTGTGGCAGCGAGATGCGATAGGTTGGCGGCAAGACGCGGTGGGGTGGCTGCTAGAAGAAATGGACGGGGAAGAAGGGTTAGGGAAAGGGAATAGGGGAATGAGATTGGGAAACCCTGATAGAGAGCGGGGAATGGAAAGACGGGAAACAGGGTAACCCAAAACCGAAAAATGGAGAAACAGAATTAATTTTTTTAAACAAACGACAACAAATGGAATAAGGGAATCTCATTCTGTTTCTCGTTTCCCTTACCCCCGAACCAAACGCCCCTTACACTATGTTTGGTTCAAGGAATTTGAGAGGGAAAGAAAAAGAAAATGAGAAGGAAAACTTTTTTTCTTGTTTGGTTAGAAAGGAAAAGAAAAGAAAAGTGGAAGGAAAAGAAAATGAGAAAGCAAAATGTATTAAGAGGATGGAAAACCAAATTCCTCCCATTTTGGTGAGGAAACTAAGGAAAAATCATTTTCTTTTCTTTTCCTTCCAAATTCCATGAACATAACATAGTTTTAGTGTTTTCAAAAGAAACCCTCCATTTCTAAAAATCCCTCGATATGAGCCTGACATTTACATCATGTTTGGTTCAAAGAATTTGAAAGGAAAAGAAAAGAAAATAAGTTTCTGTCATTTTTTCACCAAAATGGAAAGAATTTAGTTTTCCCTCCATTTGGAACATTTTGTTTTCTCTTTTTCTTTTTCTTCCACTTTTTCTTTCTGTTTTCCTTTAACTAAACAAGAAAAATTATTTTTCATTTTTTTTATTTTCTCTTTAAAATTCCTTGAACCAAACATAGTGTTAGAGTCCGTTTGGAAACAAGGTAAATGGTTTCAAGAAAATGAATTATTTTCCTAAAGCTATTTTCTTTTCTAGTGTTTGTCTGCACCATGACTTTCTCTAAATAGTATCACATGTGCTTTTTGTCAAATGTAGCACTTTTAGTCATTATTCATTAGTCATTATTCAAATAAACATTCGTCATCAATGGACATTATGTACATTATTAAGTGTTATTTAGAGAATAAAACAGTTTAAATGCTATTTATGGAAATGACTTAAATTTTAGTGCTAAGTAGTGCAAATATTTTTTTTTCAGATTTAAGATTGAATACTCCAAACCAGACACAAATTTACTTGATTTTTTCTCGGTTTTTTAATTTGATTTTGATTTTTCTAGATTTTTTTTCAATATTTCCGTTTACATGATTTATTTTTGAAATTGATGTAATTAGTTTTTTTTACCGAGGTTTGAATTTAATGGAATCTATTCAAGTCTCAAGATGTTCTTGAGATAGGATTTTTAGTGTTTTAAAATTTGCTTACACGCCGCCGTGCCGGCCTTGACTGGTCCTTCCATTGACCACAAACCATCAATATAAAACCCCCCCATTTCATTTTTTTGAAAAGTAAATCCCCAAATTGAAAACCCTTCTAACTATGATCCCAGTAATGCCTTCCTCCACCACCACCGCCGCCGCAACAACGGCGGATCACGGCGAAGGGACGGCCATCACCGCCCTCCACCCGGAGATAATTCGAACCCACTTATTAACCAGACTCGACGGCCCGACTCTCGCCTCTGCCGGCGCCGCCTTTACAGAACTTCACACCCTCTGTTCCGAAGATAATCTCTGGCGCCGGCTCTGCCACTCCTCTTGGCCGTCGACCGCCGACCCGATCGTCCGCCATGCCATCTCCGCCTTCCCTTCCGGCCACCGCTCTTTCTTTTCCGACTCTTTCCCCACCATCCATCGCCGCAGAGACCATCTCCCCTGCCACCGTCCACCGGCGACAGAGCTCATATCCGCCGTGGACATATTCCACGGCGAAAAATCGATATACTCAAAGGCCATAGTCTCCGAAACCGTGTCCAATTGGTTCTCGTCGTCCCCTTTCAGAGTTGAGCTTCTCAACACAAAAGGGACGCCGGCGAGATTTTTCCCCTGTCCGGCCGGGCAAGAAGAACTCGAAGAACAACTGGCCCTGAGCTGGATTCTGATCGACCCGTCGGGGAAACGCTCCGTCAACGTATCCAGCCTGAAACCCGTCGGATTCCGGCAAAACTGCTTCACCGGAAACATCGAGATAAGGTTCGCCACGGTCTTGGAGGGCGGCGGCGGGGAGTGGGTGCAGTTCAGCGTGGTGGTCACGTGCGAGGGGAAGGAGGGAGGGGAGGCGCACGTGCGGGAGGCGAGCATGCAGGTGGAGGACATGGAGGGGAAGAGCGTGAAGGGGAAGGAGAGTTTGGTAATTATACAAGAAGCCATGGGAATGGAGAGGAGGAAGAGGAAAGAGGGAGAGGAGAAAGAAAGGTATGAGGAATTCGAAAGGCGTAAGAGAGAACGGAAGGAGATTAAGGAGAGAAGGGAGAAGAGGTTGGATTTGGCGTGCATAGCTGCTGGACTTTTCACTTTGATTGTGTTTCTTACCTTAGTTTTGTTTGGGTCCGGAAGGGTAGTTTGGTAAATGGTACGAGTATTTTTTTTTTAAAAGTTACTTGAAAGGATGAATGTAAGGAGGGTTCAAAGTAGACAAGTTACAAATTAGAAAAATGCTAGGGGTACACTAAATGTGTACCCTATATGTCCCTCACCTCTTTCTTGTCCACTAAAAAAAGCAAAAAGATTTAAAAAAAAATAAGTAAATAAAAATCAAATAAAAATGTGTGGTGGAAAAAGAGGTGGTGTACATTTGGAGTATACCAAAAAGTGTACCCCTAGCAATTTACAAATTATGATGCATAGTAGAAAGAATAATATACTCCGTACCTTGTTTTGGGGATGCATGGAATTGAATAGGCGATGCAATTTTTGTTTAATTAATAATTGAAATTCATTCAAGGAGGCTTGTTTGTGAACAACAAAATGATTATCATCTGTATGTGCATACAAGTTCATAAATAATCGTCATTCATGGTGTCAATCATCATGACGATCGACTTTCTCACGTTTTTGAATGAATTACAATTTTGCTCATGTAAGTTCGACCCAACCCTGGCCCCGAGGCAGGGCCGGCCCAATAGGGGGACAAAGTGTCCGCCCGGGCCGGGCCCAATAATTTTAGGGGCACCAAATTTTTTATTAAGTATTTTATACATATATGTATATAAGAAGCCCATTTCAATTAAGGCTCAGTCCACCCACCCCTTACCTTGCTTCTATCCCTTATTAGCCCAATCCACCCCTCACCTTTTAGACAAAAAAAAAAAATCAGAAGATGAGCCGAACAAAGAGAGGACCGGAAGAGGCGAAGACGGAAGAGCCGGCTGCCGATAGCGGAAGAAGGACGCCGCCTCTACCGCCGGACGCCGACCTCAACGGCTCCACCCTCCAGGCATTCTATATTCAATTATTCATATCATAGCTTTCTAATTTTGTAATTTTTATTTCTTAAATCTCAATTTTTCTTTCTTTGTTTCATTTTTTAGATTTAAAATTTAGGGTTAATTATTAGTTTTAAATTTGAAATCTGTTTCTATTTTCATTCCTTAAATATAATGAATTAATGGTTCTATATGTTATTTATTTGTTTTGGATGAATTGATTTGAATTTGTTATTTATGATATATTTATATAAAAAAGATTGAAAATTGAAAAAAAAATTAAAAACTGATAAATTGACGAATTGATATGAATTTATGATTTATAAAAAAAATTAAAACTGAAAAAGAAAAAAACAATTAAAAAAAGAAGTGAAGATGTGATCAACCAATTTGCTCTCAAGAATGCAAGGAGAACTTCTCGAACCTTCGACTAGCTTTTACGGTATTACTATTATTTTTTCATTTATTATTTTCTTCTAATAATATTTTGTTAATTATAATTTGAATATAATTAGTTTACATATGTGAATTTGTTAGACCACTAAGAATAAAACTTTTAGGGCCTTTTTTATGTTCCGGCCCAGGCACATGAATCCTCGGGACCGGCCCTGCCCCGAGGATTGGTGGCCCCTGGACGAGACAAAAACATAGGTCTTGACCATAATAAATTAAATTATATAAATTATTTTCTTTAAAACAAAAATTAATAATACACATAATATTATAATAAAAGATCATAATCGTTACCTTAAAAAATTAAGTTTTTAACTTTTTTACTAAAAAATTCTACAACGTATATATTTAAAAATTAAAAATGTTGGGCTTCCGAAAAAACAGCATCTAGAGTGGTAGGGCACCTTGGCCCACGGCCCACCTTTAGGCCGGCCTTAATTTGACCTCTTTGACAAATATATCACCATTACTTTTTTTTTTGGCAATTACCTGTTACAAGAAATAACTATTTTTTTGTTTAAAAATCTAACGTACCACCTTATTATATTAGCTTAACTCCAGAAAAGGTCATAATTCAAACACTTTTTGTGACATCTAATTTATGCAAGATACTCCCACAAACTCTATAATTTTTCTTCTTCTCGTCATTTTCAATCACACAATTTTATTATTTTAATTCTGTATCAAGTTAAACATAGAGCTTTTCTACGAGATGAAGGGAAGTATTATGTAATAAAATAATCCAACTCAAAATCAAATCATTTAAGGCATGTTTTTTTTTTGTCTTGGGGAAAAACACTAAAAATCAGTGTGGTAGGTTGAGGAAAAGAATACGGAGTATAGTCTAAAGATGATGAGTTTCAAAAGAAGGGGTTCAAGCCCAATACAAGCACAACCCAAATAAAAGATAGCCCAAAAAACAAAAATACAATGAGAAAAATTTGAAAAAATCAGTCCCATATAAACAAGTCTAAAGTTGCCAAAAGTGAACAATGCTTTGCATAGGCATCAATTTACTGGGTCAAATTTACCATTTCCCTTTCGGTTATATGTAGTTAAAAAAACTGAAAAAAAGGAGCACTTCAATTGCCATTTAGCTTTCGGTTGTATGTAGTCAAAAATTGGAAAAAAGTACTTCAAGTAGAGCTTTTGACTCAAGCGATGACTTTGATTGATTCAAGATTTCAAGTAGTGTTGGAAAGCTTATTTAGAGAACACAATCATATGTAATTAAATTCAAGAAAAATTCACATAAATAATTTCAAATTTGATCAATTATACAATATTACTTTCGTACTCTCTTTTACACACCACTATTCCGAGAATTCGCCATATTTTACATTTTTACTCTAGTGCGGCTCAGTCAACTTCGGACTTAATTACGTAAAATTATTTTAGCTATAAAGACATCAAAAGTATTCAATTGGAAACACATACAAAGTGATGGTGAACTTCTCGAAACCCAACGTATCTGAATTAATTAATTAAGAATAATTAATTAATTATTGAGATGGATATAGAGTACTATATTCTTTAATTATATATAAAAATCATACCATTGTGTAAGATTCAACAAGACGAATCCAACAGCGAAAGCGAATCTGAATTTGAAGCAAGTTGGCCCCGAAAAGTATATTTTTAATCGAAGTACATTAATTTAATTATGGAGTCAAAAACCTCAAACCTATAAATACTAGTAAGATTTGCACTAAATAGGACTAAAACATAATGACTTTCTCAATGTAGGACTTAAACTTTTTTATTCCCTAAATAGGAGTTAATAATGACCTAGGGGGAAGAATAATGTCCAGTAATGATGGACATTTACTTGAATAATGACTACTTGTTAATGACCAAAAGTCCTACATTGGGAAATAAAAACATATGGTCATATATTGGGAAAGTCATTATGTTTTAGTCCTATTTAGGTAAATTTCTCTAAATACTACCCCATGTGCCTAAACCTACACGTTGCCGCCCATATACGTAACACACTCACACACACACACACTCTCTCGTCTCTTGTTTCGATCGAACCAGCAGAGCATCGAGAAACAACACGGAGGGAAAGAAGAAGGAAGAGGAAGAGAAGTCGTTCCATCACCGCCGTTCGTTAGAAATTGTTCTATGTAGTTTCTTCATCGAATTCGAGGTGACTACATACATATAACATTAGGTTATATCTATAAGTTTAAATCTTACGTTCGTAGAATCATTACGGTTGATATATGTGAAACCATACGTGTGATAGTTCGATTGTAGGTTAGAATGAATGGTCTGATACATTTCTACTTAAGGTAAGGTTGGATATGATTAGGAATTGAATTATGAACATATTGGTATCGAATTGAATGGAATTGATGTGTATTTCTTGCTAGAATTCGAGCTTGTGCAGGAATAAGATTATCACGTTAGGTGTACGCGACCGTTCGGTACCCAGGTACCAGGGGGACGGTAGACCCTACTGCCGGGACAGTAGCTGACTACCGCCACAAGCCATTTGATGCTAGCGGGCTCTGCCCTAGCTGATACAAGGTACTACCTGGACGGTACCCAGGTACCGTACCAGTGCCCAGATACCAGATTAGATACGGTCTGGTACCATAGAACTGTTCGTGAACCTGTTTTTGTATCGAGAACTTATTCTGAGCCCTTGCATGTTGCATGACAGTAATTAAGCATGTGTGTTCACACCTAGCGCTAGGTGTGATCATATTTGGTTATGTTGGATATGGTTGTGTCTATTTCATGTGATATGTACTTGTGAATGTCATATAACATTAAAGTGACGTATTAACCTAAAGGAACTCTAGGATTTGACCATAAAGGAATAAAGGCAAGATATGCCATAAACATAAAAGGTTAGAGCCATGTAGCACTTGCTGGGTCGAATTGAATGGCTATTCGAGTATAAACGTGTGCACAAAGATCTATGAACTGTCGTTTCCAAATGGGATAGAGATCTCACCCACCTAACAAAGAACTCTAGAGTTGGTAGATCTTGACCTTCGTTCCGAAAGAGAAGGTCATAAATCCAATAAGTTTGTCAGAATCAGTATAAGCTTAAACCTAGAATAGGTTATGAGCCAAGCAAGTTAGTTGACCAAAATAAAAAGAGCATGATATCTTATATGGTTGATGTTGTTTATGAATTGAGTTGTTACATTGATATTCATGATGAATTTGTAAGCATGATATTGAATGATGTTATGAGCTAATGAGATCGTCTATATGTATAACTGAATGTTAGATATTTCTCACTTAGTTTCAATACTGAGTGTGTAGCATTTGTTCTTTTACTGCACGTAGGTAATTAGGATCAAGATGAACCTCGAGCCAATCTTGGATGGTGATGAGGACAAAGATATGTGTGTGGAAGCAATTGAAGATTTGAATTGTTATTTATCATTTAAATACTCACTACTTTTATGGGCTTGAATCCCAAGTTTGTTCTGAATAATGACTCAAAATCACATATTGTTTTTAATTACTCTGATGAATGTTTGAAATTATATTTTAAAGTATTATTTTTAAATTGTTTTAAACACAAATTGTGTTTGGATACCAATTTAGTGGCAACCCGATTTGTTAGCTAATGTATTTGGGTTATGCAGGTTGGAGTATTACAGATGGAATGAATTTGGACTTCATTTGTTTCTTATAAAATTTTATTAACTTATTTAAAAAAATCAAATTGTAAGGCCCTGAAAATAGGCCTATCAGAATTAATTAATTGATAATTAATTAATTATTGAGAAGGACCCAAAAATAAGTGAAATATAGCGTTTGCCAATAATTAATAAAAATTATATCATTGTGTAGAGTTTGACTGTCTGACCCCAACGGTTCAATCGGATTTCAATTCGGAGAAAGTTGGACTGAAAAGTGTACCCCGACTGGGACCAAAATTAGTCCCAATCAGAGACTACGCAACAAACAGTGCCGCTCCCTGTTCAATTACGCCGATTCCAAATCACCGTGCAATCAATGAAGCTGCAAACTCCCTGTCTTCTTCCTCCTTCACTTGACTATTTAAGGAGAGCCAATTCCTCCATTTCATCACCATCAATATTCGTTCTTCCTTTTATATTGTTCATTGCTTAGAGTAGAGTGCAGTGTTGCTGTCATTCTAGTGTGAGGTCGCCGAAGCAGAGAGATATAGTCGCCGGAAGTTTCGTTGGAAAATCTTCAAAACCTCCATTACGTTTCAAGGTAAGCCCGTAGATATATCTAAATACTAGAATGTGTTAGACAATAATACTAATAGTACATCTTGTAGTATTGGTTATGGTAGTGTTTCATTATTAGTCAGCTTTCTAATCCTATTTGTGGTAGATGTTGTATGTTAGTTAGTTTTCATTCTCTATTTCTAGTTGTGTTAGGAGTTTCTCCTATATATATACTCTATCATGTACTACATAATTCAAAGAGCAATATTATTATTCCAATATTTCATCATGGTATCGGAGCAAAGAACTTTTTTTTAGGTCACCAAGAGCGGTGGCTCTGATACCATATAGGTTGTTTTTACGTTCATAAATGGTCGTTTGGTTGAGTTTTGTGTTTGACATGTTTGAAGAACCAAGAATTATAAACCTTGAATTTGATGTTAAAATCATGAATTAATGATACTAAAATGATCTATGAACCTTGGAGAACATTTTTCTATAGTTTAATTGAAATTTGGTAACTAAAAATAATATTTCTGAAAATGGATCGAAGGTATTTATTTCAGATGCCAATGCATAAGCTCTGTGTACTTCATTAAAAAAGTACTTGGATCATTGTTTTCACTTAAAGGACTTGAGTCCATTGAAATATTTCTTGGTATTTATTGTGTTTTTCTTCTTCTACAATGGCTTTGTGTAAACATAAATATGCGTTGGTCATTGTGCTTGAGGCTGGTTTATTGGTATGCAAACTAGGGGATACACCTCTACAGCGCAATATCAGTCTGGATTTCTTTGCATAATCAAGAGCAATATCAACGACTTGGGGGTGGTCTAGTTTATCTAACCATTACCAAGGTTGATTTGTCTTATTTCGTGCGTATTCTCTCCAGTTTATGCAAGCACATATTGTTAACCATATGGTTTCTACTATGCGCGTCCTGTGATACATTAAAGGACATCCAGGTCACGATATCTTGTTATAGAGTGACAATAATCTTCAAATTATTACATATTGTGACTCTGACAGGTTAGTTTCCCTCTATCACGACATTCTCGATCTCGTACGTGGAAGACTTAAAAGTAGATTACACTATGGTGAATGGTAGCATGGAGATCAGGTAGATATGTGGTCTTTTTGGTGCTCTTGGTGTACTAGTTCTTTTATCCTCCACGTTTATTCTGCGATAATCTATCAAATTTGTATACTGCAACCAATCCAGTATTTCATGAGCATATGAAGAAATTTGATATTGATTATCACGCGATTTGAGAATCTGTTCAGCCACGAAAAGTTTGCACTCATTATGTTCCTACATGCTATCAGCTAGCATATTTACGGAGTATTTACTAAATCTTTGTCTAGGCCTATTTTTGATTTTTTTAATCATTTAAGTTGGTCATTATTCATGACATTCATGCATCAACTTGATGCAAAGTGTTAGTGGATATTTATTGTAAATAGACTTACTATGAATAATTGTGTTGTATAGTGCGTGTATTGGGCCCATGCCGGTACTTGTATATATAGCGTGCTGATGTTAATGAAAGTGAGAACAATTCACATCGAAATTCTACATGTGTCAAGGAACCAAGTTATTTGAAACTCAAAGCTTTTGTTGTATGCTCGGGAAAGATTTTATTTTTTGATTTTCCAACAACACGAAAATGATTTAAATAGATTTATCTTTTAAAATAATTTTTAAAAATAATTTTACTTTAATTATTAATATACTCCGTACAATCTAATAAATTATTTAATTGATGATCATAATTTATCAAATTTGATTAAAAAAGTTATATTAAACCAAAACACTAGAGGTGTGTGAGTATATTTTAAAATCTTCTACTCCTTGAGTTTGGGAAAGGGAGAAAAATCAAAGTAGGACTAAAACTTTGAAAATATACCAAAATAGGACTTCTATGTTTTTATTCTCGAAATAAGATTTACATTACGAACCATGGTCATATACATTACCAAAAAATTATAGTAATTTGCACATGTACAATTCCACATTACCACAATGCAAGGTCACATTACCACAGTGTAAAGTCCTATTCCGGTAAAAAAACATGAAAGTCCTATTTTGGTACTTTTATCTATGTTTTAGTCCTATTTAGGATGATTTCTATTTGGGAAAACACTTCCTAATTTGGCCAAAAACCAAAATAAGGAATGGTTAAGCTGTAGTTGACTTTGCAATTTTGTCCTTCATCTGATAGATTTAAGTAAAATGTGATGAATAGATTACTAGTTAAAAAAGTATGATGTGACAGGTAAAATAAATAAATAAGGGTAAAATAACTATTAATAAAAAATGGAAATATTTTAGTGAAAGAGAAAAGAAATGAAAAAAGAAATGTTTTGGTGAACCAAAGAAAGTGGATAGGAAGCTAAGAATGCACCAGTCATCTTCTCCACCTAATAACTCATCTCTCATATTCAATTTTCACCAATCACCGAACTCTCTACTCTAATGCTATACTCTATCATATCCTCTCCTGTTAATTACACAATAAATTCCGTATTTAATATCCTCTCAATTAGTTTTTGGCCTCCAACTCCATATATAAACTCCCGTTACTCCCCTCTCTTAAATAAATTTTCATTTCTCAAACTTCTCTTCTTCTTTAATTTTCCCCTCTTATTTTAATTCTCCATTTCATCAATTGTATATACTCCAAAGATACTTTTTACCAGATGAAACAAATAAAATCAATATACTTAGTCAACGGAAACGCTATTTTCGTTGATCATATATTTTATGGTAAAAAAAATTAAATAAATTAGTTCCTTGGTGTGACTTTTATTTTTTGTACGTGTGGCCGGTGGTATTAGTTGAGGAAAATATTTATTATTTTCATTGTTGACTATATTTTCTACTTTGATTTTTTTTCTTTAATTTTCCCTTTTGGCTTGTTTATAAATACAATTCGTTGGAAACTCCGGACAAACTCCAATTTTTTTATCTGAATAAAGGGGAAAAAATTTAGAAATGAACCCCAAAAAAGAGGGCCGCCGTCCAGAGCTGGATTTGGAGCTCAACTTATCGCCACCGCGAACCACCGCCAGTCCACCGCCACAATCACCGCCGTTGATTGGATCATCTTCTTTGTTGTCCATGAAGCCGTCACCGCCGAGCTCGTGCGTGTCTTGGGAGCTAGGCCAGGGGGACGACGGCGGAGACAGCAGCCCCTTGGCGGCGGCGGCGGCGGCCGGGCAGATGATGGTGGTGGTAGGGTGCCCTAGATGTATGATGTATGTTATGCTGGCAGAGGAGGACTGCCCAAAATGTCCCGTGTGCAAAAGCACGGTCTTGCTTGATTTCTTCCATGACGAAAGGGTCAACACCTCTCACAAGTAGTAGTGTTGAAGATTGATGCATGCATGTGAAATTTAATTTGTCCAAACTTTTTTTTAGTAATACTGGACACCCATGCTTCTTTCTGTTTTTTTTTTTGGTTTTCACAGATATGTGCATATACAATAAGAAGTAATATACATATATACACACGTAGTATACAATAATATACTTCACTCTAGAATTTGTAGTATTTTTTTTATATTTTAAAAGTTTGGAGAGTATTCAATTAGCTAGGATTTCAGAGATTCATATAAAATCTAAAAGTATTCAATTTAGATTTTAAAGAATCATTTAAAATTTCAAAGTATTCAATTAGGATTTCAATTGAATTTACTTTTTAAAACTATTTTTAATATCGAAAGTACTACCTCCGTCTTTGAGTATTTTGTCCAACTTTGATTTTTTATAGTCAACCATTCAGCCATTCTCAATATTTCACCTGTAATTAAATAAAATATATTTGGTATATCTATTAAATACGGAGTAAAATAATAATTTAAAAATTTTTATAAAATAAATCCAATAAAATTATTTTGTATCAATATCTCATATTATTTTTATTTAATTCATGATCAAATAGAAAGATGACGGAAAGAAAAAGAAGAAGAAGAAAGTGAAAAAGAAAACAAAATCGGGAAGTTGCTGCAAAGAAAGAAAAAAAGGAGAAGCTTAAGAGAGATGAAGAAAAGGAATGGTTGTGATGGGGTAGAAGAAAAAAGAAAAAAGAAAATATGAAGGGGATAAGGGTACATAAGTCATTTTAACAAAGAAAAGTTGCCAAAAAAGGAAATAGGAATTTTATTTGTGGACGGACCGAAAAGGAAAGTGGGAACTTTATTTCTTGACGGAGGGAGCATCATAAATAAATAAATCAACAGATATATACATATACATATTCAGAACAACGAGACGGAATGAGAAAATATTTATGTATTCCAATCCTATCCCATTTTTAAAACGGTTCTGAACGGGTTTAGGATAAAATTTTGGCATCCCTAATAAAAAGAAACCTTATAGAGAAGGAACCAAAATATTTCGGATCGAGACATTGGCTTCGAGAGTTCGAGATTCTTGTCCACAGACAATAAATTCGGGAGGGGAGGGAGTAATACATTGGGATGGCTTTACTTTTCATTTTGTTAGGTGAAATTCAAGGTATGAATACTTGAGACTTGAGAGCTATTCGAATAATTTTAGTACTGTTATGTATGATTGTTTCTTAAACGGTTGATAACACATTTTTGGCATGTTTAAACCATGTTGCACGACTCATTTTACGTGCCAAAAAGACAGAAACGCCACAATATATATCGTACGCTGTTTTTGTACATTTATGGTGAACACTCCACTATATGCATGTTGAATATTCATATGTAAATTTATGAAATGAGTATTTTGTTATTCATAAAAATATGCTCTTCAATCTTAAAATTAACTTATCAGATTGACTTTTTTGATTTTTTTAAACTTTGACCGCATGTTTGGAAAAAAATACATTAAATTTTTATATAAATTTAATATTAATATATTCATTTTGAAACATAATCTTGAAACATTTTATTTTTATAATATATAGTTATATATAAGCAGAAATATTAATGATCAAAGTATTATATTGTAAACCATAAAAAGTCAAATGAAATGTTAATTTTAGAACGAATAGAGTATTCCGTAAATATGTAATGAGTATCATGTACTCCCACTGTTGATCTAAAGAAAGACACTAACTTCAAATTTAGGTCTCAATATTGAGTTTCCAGTGCCAAAGTTGTCATTAGCTAGGAAAAATAATTAATAAAGACACTAACTTCAAATTTAGGTCTCAATATTGAGTTTCCAGTGCCAAAGTTGTCATTAGCTAGGAAAAATAATTAATCGGACATTTGCTATAAAAAAATCAATGTTCTAGCTAATCAACTAAAATGCACATCACATACATGAAAATGAAATTGATTACAACAATTTGTGAATAATAGAGTGCTAGCTGAGTCATTTGAGAATGGCCCAATCAAGCCTAATGGGGTCCATTGCATTGTCATTAGCAATCAATAGAAGAAATTAAAAGAACATCCATCAAACCTCCTTGCAAATAAATATTAAAATGAGAGAAAATCATCATGATGCAAAATGTATACATACAATAAGTGCATTATAACATTGGCTTAATTAGGCTCTGTTATTTTATATTAGAATTTCAGAGTTGAATGTTAGAATAAACTGGAAAAAGTAAGAAGAAACTGGAAAGAGTTGGAGAAAAAGTCAGAAAGAGTTGAAAAATAATAGAAGAATTTAAATGTTAAAAAATCACTCGATTAAGGGCCTGTTTGGAAACAGAGTTAGCGTTTAGAGTTAGAGATTAGAGTTAAAGTTTAACTGTTTGCAGCAGAGTTGGTGATTAGCTGTTTTATTTTTTATCGTTTGAGAGTTGGATATTTAAAAAAGCTAATGTAATGTAAATTACAAAAATGTCCAATTCAAAATGTATTCTTATCTTTTAAATGTTGGTTGATTTTAATGATATTCGGGTGAATTTTTGCATTTGTCATTATATTTTTAATTTTTTTGCTAGCAAGTTTTAAAAATAGTTTTTTAGAGGGAATCATTAATTTAAAAAAATGATAGAATTTTGTTAAAAATTCAATCCGTATGCAATATAAATGAACCAATAATTTACTCATTCTATCCCAAGTTTGTTTACCTGTTTACTATTATCAGAGTCAACTCATTTAAAAAAATAATATTCATGTTACCTATAGTTTCATATATTTTTTATGAAACTATATGGAGGTATAGAATATAATGTTAGTCAAGCATTGCAAACTAAAATAATTTTTTTAAATTGGAACTAAGGAATAATAGTTTAGCATACCATAAGAAATGAACATAATATTACAAAAAATAAACTTAACAAATTCTTCGAAATAAATAGATATTTAATTAAGTTTAAAAAATATTTAGAGATTGACCCTATATCCAAACTGTCTGCTATTTTATCTTTAAGCAAGCTCATTTGTGATTTATTTGTGCCTCTGCAATGAGTAGTAGAAGTCTGATACTAAATCCTTCCTCGGATTCAATCTATTCTCTGTTGTAACTAGTCCCAACCAGGAAAAAACGGGCTCCGACTCAAGAAGTCCATGCCCGCAATAGGTTCCAGTCTAAAGCTAAAACTACTTGTTTAAAAAAATTAAATAGGAATAAAAAGTAAATTTTATGAATGATCATATAAATAACTTGTACTAAAAGTAAAATCATATATAACTAAAGATAACTCAGTGCTCAATATTTATTATGGGGTTATAAAGGAGTGGTTATGGTACTGCAGACACCTCACCCTCACCTCCCAGTGCAATCATTCACTCAAATGTTTATCAAGCTCAACTGTCAAAACTGAAGTAACCTTAGTATGAGCACTGCTTAGTTGAGAAGCTTCCTTAGGGCAGTGTAAACCAAAATAAGAGCCAGCAAACAAATTTATTTGCAACATCTACAAGGAACTCTTAGAATACAGAAACATGAAAATTTGGAAACTCCAAAACCATAACCACTCCAAAATCAAATGCTTCGCCAAGATGTTACTTCACAAGTAAAGCAAGTGGTGCTAATGATGAGAGATGGCAAGCACTCCCAGTCACAGCTAAAGCAGTGAATTAAGGAAGACAGAATCAAACGAGTGTACATTTGGTATAAACGAGTTACCCATTATTATCCAATTTTTTTACCATTATAGCCAACACTTTTCAATCACTTCACACAGCATAAATGAACTCAATTCTACAAACCTAAGCAATATAAAGCATATCCATATCACACAAATAAACATAGGTCACCTTTCAATCACTGCCCATAGAAAAAATCAAATCAAAGAACAAAACACAAACTATAAAACTTGAGTCTTTATTGTGCAGTGGAAAGTCAAGTGGAGAAATATATGGTTCTTGAATTTTTTATGAAAAGAATTCATTACATATTTTTTACTAGAAAAAAAAACAGAGACAACTAAAAAAAAGTTATGCAATATTGCTTACAAATCAAAAAAGACAAACAAAGGGGAAAAAAATCAAAGAAACATGTTCTAAAACATAAAATTTTATTGTATTTTCAAGAAAAAATCAAATCTTTAAATCACTGAATTAAGAAATCTGAAAGATTTGAATTACTTACTTGCTAAGAATTGGATTCCTCCATGGAGTAACTCACTGCGCAAATAAACCCTAATTTTTGCTGTTAAATCGCGGCTATATGGATCAGAGATGCAAGGCGCCAACTTTCCCGCTAGATTTTTCGTGGGTAGAAGTGGAAAATTTCTTGGAATCGCTTATCTTCTAGGTTGAACGCTCATCCCCTAGAGCCTCTTGCGTTTAGCCGTGCGAAAGAATAGGGGAGAAGTTACGCCTCTAATCGTAGATCTATTTTGACGGAAGCCAAACAGTAAAACTTAACCCAATAACGTTTTGGCCCAAAAACGTGGATGCCAAACAGGCACTAAATGATCACATTAATACATATGTAAGAAAATTCTAATTTTGGATAAAAAAAAATTTCATTGTTTGTATTTGATATGATATGTCATAAATTTGGATATAAAATGTTAGTTTTTTGGTATCCGTTGAAGCAGAGTCCTATGCAAGTGTTACTAAGTTCACTTTAGATGCTGCAGCTAGAAATAGTGAGCACATGAAGTAACTAGATAAAGCATCCCTTAGTTTAAAATTCATATGTGTTATAGTGAAAATCTAATCCTTCAGCTTTAAAAAACTCCAGTTACAAGATATAAAAACAAGTAATTTTTTAGTAGAAGGCACATAACAAACATACTTCCTCTGTCCAATTTTTTGTGCCTGTATTGAGCGGACATAGAGATTAAGAAGGTAAACACTGTGTCATTGAAATTTATACTTAGGAGAGAAACAATAGGAAATTAGGAACCAGATAATTACCTTGTTTGGGAATAGCATTTTCGATTAGCGTTAGCGTTTTGGATAAAATTTTAATGATGTCGATCAATTCTAAAAACGCCAACGCTAGATAGCCTTTTCAAAACGCTAACTCTAACGCTGATGCCAAACGGGGCCAATGTTTTCTGCAAAGGGATAAATGGAAACAGACACAATAAATTGGGACACACAAAAAGGAAAACAAGCACAACAAAAAGAGCCAAAGCATGGTGCATATCCTATAGAAGTATATATATGTACAAGTGTATAAAGGCATATAGCATATTTAGAATATCTGTTGCACCACATAAAGTCAACCACTAAGCTATCTCAAACAAGAAACTAATAATGGAAATAAAACACATATTCGAACTACTTTTTATTATGAAGATATTAAATAACAAATAAAAATGAAAAATATAATTAATTTTATGAAAATATGCAGGGTAATGACATGGATCTCACCAGCTAAAAGTGCATGATAATAAGAGACACACACACCTTGGGCCATTGAGCAAGATCCATGGATGAAGCAGAAGGAGCTAGAAGAATTGGGTGTATGATACTTATTTTTTTCTAGAAAAGAAAAACAATAGCTCTTTGCTCACTAGTGGGTTAAAAGCACGAAAATGAATGTTTGGGATCGTTAGTTTGTGGACATTCTAAGGTGCTTTATGTGTCATAAGTGAATTAACTATTGAGAGAAAGAGCAGCATAGTGGGGAAGGGGTTTACCCTATGCTGTATATATGGAGGATTCTTTATCTTACTATTTCCATCATCTCCGATGGAGCCAAAATTTCACTATTTTTTGGCTTTGGGTGTGATGGAATAAATCAAAATGGATCTCTAAACTATTTGCGCTTCTTTAATTAATGAAGTAGCAGTTAGTCAAGCAATGCAACTTTCGACGTTGAGCCGGGGGTCTCTTTGGAAACAGCCTCTCTACTTTCGAGTAGGGGCAAGGTCTGCGTACACACACCCTCCCCAGATCCTACTCTTGTGGGATTTAACTGGGTTGTTGTTGTTGTTGTTGTTTTATCTTACTATTTTCTGTCTTAAAATAAATGTTAAAATTTTCATTTTAAATAATCCAAAGGATTGTTAAAAACAATACGCGGAGTAATAGGATTGTTGTCGTTGTACTGGCAAAGGATTTCAGAAACACTTTTTTGCAGCTTGTATACAATCCTGTCAGTTAACTACACAATCCATTTTCACTGATGACAATTTTGCATCATTTACCCCTCAACCATAAATGAAGTGCCTGTTTTCCCTTTGAACTTTAAAAAAAGAACCATTAGTCTCTATATATTTTGGTTCTTTCTCCCTTTTCCTTCCGGTCTGGGGATAGTTTGCTACCCAACATGGATTAATATTAAAAAGAAAAAGCCTTTCAAAAAAAGAAAATAAAATGAAATTGTTGCGAGTAATCTTACTCAGTTAGATAAAGAAAATCATCATTATGCAAGTTTAAACATAAGTACTCGGATTCTGAATTCTGCATGACTTTCACTAGCAGCTATGCAACGATGGGCTGTGAACTAAAAAATCAGTTCTTTGGTATATGTTCAAGCAGAGTCCCATGCAAGTGTTACTAAGTCCACTTTAGATGCTTCAGTTAGAAATAGTGAGCACATACAGTAACTAGATAAAGCATCCCTTAGTTTAAAATTCATGTGTGTTATAGTGAAAATTTTATCCCTTAGATTCAAAAAACTCCAGTTACGAGATATATAAACAAGGTGAAAAGAAGAAACCACTGAGCTATCTAAAACAAGAAACTAATAATGGAAATGAAACACATATTCGAACTTCATCTAGGAAATAACTCACACGGTGATGTATTACTGAACACTGAGCCAAAGGTTTCACTTGAGTTAAGAGGGAAAAAACTGGTTTGGGTGATGAACAAGGGAAATAACCTTTTCTAAACTAGGTAGTATGATACTTATTTTTTTCTAGAAAAGAAATACAATAGCTCTTTGCTCACTAGTGGGTGTTGAGCACGATAATGAATGTTTGGGATGGTTAGATTGTGGACATTCTAAGGGTCCATTTGGTACATGGAATTGACAGAATTGGAATTGAATTGGGAGTTGAAATTCTATGGAATTGATTTGGATGGAATTGAGTTCTCTAATTGCAATTCATTTTTGGTGCTACCAATTCCAAATACACAAATTTTTGTGCTATCGAACAACATAATTGGAATTATTGTCCCCAATTTCAATTTCATAGTTTGAATTCCGTGTACCAAACGGAACCTAAGTGTTTTATATTTCATAAAGCGAATTTACTATTAAGAGAACCCCATGCAGTGTATAGAGAGTATTCTTGATCTTATTAGTTTCTGTCTTGAAATAAATTTTAAAATTTTCATTTTAATTAATCCAAAAATAAATTATGTTAGAAATATTCCAGGGTAATAGAATTATTGTTGTTGTACTCACAAAGGATTCAGAATCACTTTTTTAAAACTTGTATATAATCCTATCAATTAACTACACTGTCCATTTCCATGGATAACAATTTTGCGTCATTTACCCAGAACCATTAAAAAAGTGCATGATTTCCCTCCGAACTTCAAAAAATGCACTTGTAGTTCCTATACTTTTAATAGAGTGCGTGCTTTACCCCCGAAATCTTTAAAAAGTGCATGTTTTCATGGGTGGATCTAGGTATAACCTAATGGGGGCAATTGCCCCCAATGAATTTCAAAAGTGTCCATATTAGTACCCTAAGTCCCTAATTTTTCTTTAAAAAATGTTATGCCCCCATTGAAAAAAAATAAAATGCCCATAATAAAAATAAACTTTAAGTAAAAAATTAAATATCTACCATTAAAAATAAAATATTTAAAATTTGATTGAGTCAAAATTAAACATTATCTAGAGCAAATAAAATTATAGGAAATATTTTTTAGATTTTTTAATTATTTGAATGCGTTATTGAGTAAAAATATTATTTTTTTTGTAAAGTTCACATTGTTATTTTGAAGAAAAAACAGAAGCGCTTCCCCCGAACCCCCTTAGTAGTCTCGCCCCCAGTCCTTGCGATTTTTGGATCCGCCACTGCATGTTTTCATCCGAAATTTCAAAAGCGTATCTTTAGTCCTTATACTTTTCATAAATTGCGTGTTTTCGCCCCAAACTTTCAAAAGTGCATCATTAGTCATACTCCCTCTGTTTCAAAGAGTAGTTCTACCTAATTTTTTTTACAAATCCCACAAAACACTTAAACTCCACGTCCCACCTAAGATTCTCATGAATACACCTAATTTCTTCTTTATTAGGAGTAGATGTTTGTTTTGGAATATTTTAAACATTTTAGGTTGGGTAAAAGTATTTTATGAGATACACAAAAAATTAGAGTGAAACTATTTTTCAAAATAGAGGGAGTATTATTTTTTTTCTTTTTATTCAAGTTTTGTTAAGGACGGTCTTAAATCAAGAGAAATTGTTGTGTTTCCACCATACATCATTTTTAAAAAATATAGGAACAATTGTAAAATTTTGAAAGTTTGAGGGAAAATCAAGCACTTTATGAAAATATAATGATCAACGGTTCACTTTTAAAAGTTTAGGAAAAAAACATGCACTTTTTAAAGAGTTCGATGGTAAAACACTCTATTAAAAGTATAGAGACTACTGATACAGTTTTGAAAGTTTGAGGGGAAAATACACTTTTGAAAAATTTAGAGTCGGTTGAGCATGTAGCTGTAAAAATTATTGGAGAACTACATTAGAATTCAAGAAATCAACTAAATTCAATGCGTGATTGCTACTCATACTAGTCTCGTAGTCTCCACTCTCCAATTCGTCTCCAGAAATGGTATTTACTATTTAACTTTAACCAAAACTGAAATGGAGAACAAATTAACACAAGTTTTTTTTAATGAAGGCATCAAATCAATTCAACTAAGGAAGTTGAACAAAATAACAGATTCTGAGATTAAGTTTACTGCAAAATTTCATTTTGACATTATATCGAACAGCTTGCGGGTAAATTTGAATAGGTATCAATGAATATCAGGCCTATCATTATCTGTACTAATTGAAACGCACGGTAAACAAAATCCTAGAGATGAACTCGTAAGGCAAGGCATCAATCCTCTAATAATATCTCCTAGGATTTGAACAAAAAGGGGGGGGGGGATGAAATTAAAAGTTGATTTCTTACCTGGTTCTTATCCGGAACCAAACGGCGACCGAGTTAAAACGCAAAGTCGGACAAGGAGGCTGTGGAAGTGCGTACAGCAGAGTCAACTGCGGCCGTTTGCAGAAAGGCAAATTCAGGCTCGGAAAATTTTAACCTTGGATGAAGTGAGCAAATTGGTATGAAATAAACTAAGAAAGTGAGAAAGAAAAACAAACAGAGAGAGAAAATGAAGGGGAAAAAATTTAGGGGCGGTTTGTTTCACCCTCCTAATGGTTAAGTATTATACAGAGTCTGAATGGTTAAGACCTCTTATCTGAATTGATCAGACATTTGCCTCTGAATAGTTAAGCAATATACTAGCTCTTAATGATTCAGACCTCTTACTGGTTCAGCACTTAATGGTTCAGACCTCTTACTGGTTCAGCACTTACCTATTCAGAAGTTGCCAAACAGCCCCTTAGTATTTAGATTTTTGAAAATGATAAGAAAATGGTGAGAAAAGATAAAAAGCTTGTGGTGCGAGAAGTAAGATGCAATTTTCTCACTTATATTGGCGAGACCGCGGCGGCAGCGGCACGGCGGGGTAAGGAACAGGTACCGCAACCGGCTAGTACGGTACCAAAGGTTCAACCGTTCCAGTTCCTAATTGTTTGAATTTTTTTCTTTTTTTGGTTTTTAAATAAGAAAGCAGGGGGGCTGGGAATTAATCATTAATCATAGTTTTAAAAACTGGACTGGACCGGCCAGTTTGGACTGGGGATCGGTGAACCAGATTTTAAGCAGTCCGTCCGATCTAGCCCTTTGGACCACTTTGCGCAGCGAAGCAGTACGAACCGATATGAACTGGTAACAACCGACCAGTTCACCCGGTCGAACCATTCTCTGTTTTTGTTTTTTGTGAAAATTGGTCAAAATATTATTCCATCCCTAAGATTCGAACTTTAGACTTCTAGTATGTTTTATCAATCTAGTCTTCTATTATCAAATATTACTTTGGTGATCCTTTTTCTATGAGTAACATTGGGTGTTAATTTGAAAGTTTAATATGTAATTTCACAATGATAATATATCTTTCTTGTCATACACAATTCCAAAGGTCACTCATGATGCGTCGTTTGTAATTACAGTCATATTCTAGTACAACCATAGTCTATAGGTGTGGTCTTTTATCCGAAACCTAGCCCACAATCATAGTCAATATTTTTATCTTATCCGTCTAACCGATATCAGAAGTTCGTCACTAGACATAAAGTTGATGATAAGTTAGACTTTTAGTCTTTAAATTAACAACATGGCAGAAGATAAAAAAGGATTATTTGTAAAAAGTTACTCATAAAAGAAAGACTACATGAGTAATATTTGCTAATAAAGAACTAAATATGGAAACACATCTATTATAAAGGACAAATTATGTAATTTGTTAAACTAGGATTCCTAACATTTAAAAGTACAATTAATTCTAATATGAAGTGTGTTTCGCGAAAACATTTGCACTGAATATATTCAGCACAAATTTCACTTGGATATTTGACAAAATATATAAAGAAAAATAAAAACATCCTTATTTTATAAAACTTTTAATGTACTTCTCGATATGTAAATTTTATTTTAAATATAAATTAACTAATAAAATAAATTAAAATTAGTATAATTTCATTCAAACATCATAAAATTTTATGTACAAACGAAAGGAGTAAGTTTTATTTTTATGGGAGAAGGAACAAACTAAGAATAAAACATATGTCATATTCTCAAAATAAGAGTTCAAACTTAAACTCCTCTAAATAGGAGTAATTAACATAATTAATACTCCATAAAACAAAAATATGCTCCGAACACGCACGGATGCATGCAAATATATTAAGCAGCAAAGATTACCCACTCTATGCAACTTTTTTTTGTAGTCAAGTTTTTGAGTTTTTCTTTCTTTTTTTTAATTTTTAATAAAAGGTTAAAATAAAGATTTTAACTTAATTAATACGTAGTAAAAAAAATGCTCCCCACACGCGCTGAATTTACGGCCAATACCAGTGGTGGCCAAGTTCAAAAGTAAAAAAAATTGACTAATTTCACAACAACATGCTACCGACAGCGACGCCCACTGCCGCAATCGTCGTCGACGGTGATGCCTGCCGCCGCCATCGTCACCGCCACATACGTGCCACTATCACTTGAATCTCCACCACCACCGTCCTCTGCTCCGCCGCACCGCTACAAATGAAACATACCATTGACGCCTTTGATTTTTTGTTATCACCACCGATGATATCACCGCTCTATACCAATATCAACAACACTATCATCACAATTTGCATCATCGTTACCACAATGTCACATTAATAGTCCATAAAGTGTCAAAGAAATAAATAATAATGTGGCACTATGTAATGTCACATATATATGACAATATATAATACCAAAGATGCCCATATATAATGCCACATATGCTCATATATAATGTTACAATATTACACAATGACATAATGACAAACCAAATCTAATGACACTGTGTAGTAGATAGCTGAAATGTAACAGTCTTCTACAACTCACTAAAAGCATGCAACGAAAAATTAATTGGTAGACCAATTAATCTTCACTAATGCTCCTCTTTACCTTTTTTATTCTAGCAAAAAAAAACTAATCTTCGGCATCATTTTTTATATATACGGCGGTGACCATTGATAATGGTTAAATGTTCCTTCTTAATAAAATAAGATTGGATGGGTATTGTAAGGATACATAAAATGCATAGCAGTAGTATGTAGAAGATGGTGAGCTAAGAAGCTCTTGTTGGTGTTTTGTCTTTCTTCGGATTCAGATGTGGTTTTCCCACTCTCATTATTCACATCTATTCATTCAAATTGAACAATTTCTGGTAGTTCTTGATTAGTCAATTGATTCAAACATATATTTAATTAATTATTTTTATTTAGAAAAGTTTAAGTTTGAACTCCTATTTTGAAAATATGATACATGTTTTACTCCTATTTAGGGGGTTTTCTTAATTGATAAATTAAAATGTCCATACACTGCCAAAAAAGACCACACTTAATGTCACATGTAATCATATAATGGCAATCATGCCAATGTATAATGTCATACATGCAAATGCATAATGCTAAACAAATTAATTATATAATGCCAACCATAACATTGTATAATGTTATTCCTGGTAATGTATAATGAAAGATATGTCAATATATAATGTTATATATCACAGATGTTAATGCATGATGTCAAAAATGGCCTTTGATATAATCCGTGATTGTGGCATGACTTTTGCCTTCCTTGTTTGTTTGGCAACCCCTTGCCGCCGCTGACCTCCGCCGCTGCCGGCTACTGCGCCGACCTCCGCCGCCGGCCACTGCCGCCGGTCTCCGCCGCGCCGCCGCCGCTGACCGGTGGTTCACCGATGTTGCTATTTTATTTTTTTTTAATTTTTTAATTTTCAAAATTAAAAAAAGGTGAGTTTTGGTGTTCAAAATGGTGAGCTTTGCTTTATTCCCAGGTGAGCTTTGCAGTGTAATATGGTGAGCTTTGCGTCATCTCAACGAAACATGTTATCTCATCGTAAGGTATCATCTCACTGGTGTGTGTAGAGAGATTGAGTAGTGATTATTTTATAAATCTACTTCTTTTTTTATCTATTTTATGCTATACATCATGTAGAAAGATATTTGAGTTTAATGGGGACGTTTTTGGTCACTGGTAGCAATTCACAAGATAGTTGATCACTGAAATTTGGGAACCAAGTTGAACCTCACTAATCATGACCCTTGCAATCGAAGTACGGCTTGGTCTCGAACAAGCTAATCTAAGGATTGCTCTGCCAGTATCCACCTCATATTTAATTAATTACTCCTATTAATTAATTACTCCTATTTAGAGGAGTTTAAGTTTGAAATCCTATTTTGAAGATATGATCCATGTTTTACTCCTATTTAGGGGGTTTTCTTTATTTTTATACAAAATTTTATATTTATATATATATATATATATATATATATATATATATATATATATATATATATATAAAAGCTTCTGATTTTTTTTGTAAAAAACACACTATTCTCTTTATTCTCTCTATCTCTTACCCTCTTATGCTATTCTCTAATCTCTATTTTCTATTTTTTTTGTTTCTAATCTCTATTTTCTTAATCTTTTATTATCTTAAATATTCATACTCCCTCTGTTCCCATTTTGATTACAATTTTATTTTTTCTCTTCTCTCGATAATTGTTTTTTATTTGGATATTTTCAATGATTATTTGATAAAATAAAATATTTTGTCACTTTTTGTTTCGTAGAACTTTGGACGTAATTTTTTAATATGTAATTTTTATTTCTTATTGATGTACCAATTTTAAATAAAATATTTTCAAAAATTATAGAATTTTACATCGTGATTTGCTTTTTGTAACCCAATGGAAGGTGTCCAATGGGTGGGTTGGAGCCCTTACCACGGAGATGTCGAGGCGAGTTGCGGATTCCCATACGTACGCTTTAACCTTGGAGACCAGCAGGTATACGCCGACACCTTCATGACCTTGAAATTTCAAAACCTCAACCCTATAGATGATTTTAGATTCTGAAAGCAGCATCATGGCGAGGGAAGTCCTCAGCCACGCCTGCCACATCACCAAATTGTGGCATCTCAGTAGCATTCCTCCATGATATCCAAGGCACTTGGGAGGCATCCTCTCCCACTTCTTTTTGTCTATATTTTTTAAGGAAAAAATAAATTGTTGTATTATTTTAAAATAACATTTAATCCAGCTGTCCTCTCAAAAGATACTTTTATTTTTTTGTTAAGAAGTCTCAGGTTGCACATTATTTAAAATATACTTTGGGATATCATTATTCTTTTGGTAATTATTCTCATATCCCATATTATACGAAATAAATTTTGGGCATCTTTAAAATTTGTAGTAATGTACTACGAGGGTACATTTTGTCTTTTTGATTGATAAAGATTGAACGTTCCATTACTTTAACAAATACTCCCCCCGTCCCTGAAAACCTTTCTCCTTTTTTTTTTCATCCGTCCCAAAAAAACACTTCTCATTTCTATTAAAAAGCCACTTTTACCCCTTATTTTTTCATACTACATCTATCACATCATACCTTTTTACTAATAATCTATCCATCAAATCATACTTTTACCCATAACATCAAAGGACATTTTTGGAAATTCAATACCAAAATACATTCCCCTTAAATCCCTCCTCAAAATCAAAACTCCCATGTTTTCCGGGACGGAGGGAGTATTAAATTTTATGTTGATAATCATTCTTTTATCAAACTTTAATAAAATTCTTGTAATAGAATTTTAAATCATACTTCCTCTGTCCCAAATTAAATTGCATGTTACTATTCTCGGATAAAATTTATTCACTTTCTTTCTCTATTTACGTTCGTAATTTTATGAAATAAAATTGTCATGTATCCACTAGTTTTGTAGATCTTTTGATGTAGTAGCTTTTTAATTCCATACCATTTTTCATGTAAAATGATTTGAAAATAATTTTGGCCAAAGATCGTAAATTGAAGGAAGAAAGATCAAAGTAGGACTAAAAAATTGAAAATATACCAAAATAGGACTTCCATGTTTTTATTTCCGAAATAGGACTTACATTACCAAACATAGTCATATACATTACCAAAAAAGTATAGTAATGTGCACATGCATGTACACCGTCACATTACCACAGTGCAAAGTCACATTATCACAGTGCAAAGCTATTTTGGTACTCTTCTCTATGTTTTAGTCCTATTTAGGGTGATTTCTATAAATTGAAACATGCGATATAAATAAGAACAGAGAAAGTAATATCTAAATGGACAGAATGTACTCTCAAAACATAATATCTCAAATTTTAAAGATCATGAAATATACTTCATATAACATGAGATTTAAGAATTCTTACAAAAAAAATGGAGAAACTGCCAAATATATACTCCTTTCGTTCATTTAAATTCTTCCACTTTTGACTTTTGGCAAAAAAAGGAAAGTGTAATTTTGGGTGACTTTCCAATTTTACTCCTAATGTGATAGGTAAACGTAAGATGGATGGATTGATTATTAGAAAAAAAGTATGATGTGATAGGTAGGATATGAAAAAATAAGGGTAAAAGTGGGTTTTTTAATAGAAACTAGAAGTGTTTTAGGAAATTCAAAAAAACGAAAGGGGAAGATTTTGTAGAAGTACTTCGGGTATTATAAAATACGAGATTCAAGAATTCTTACAAAAAAAGAGTAATGCTAGGGGTAAACCAAAAGTGTACCCCAAAATGTATACCACCCTCTTTTCCTTCACACATTTTTATTTAATTTTTATTTACTTATTTTTTTTTAAATTTTTTTTTACCTTTTTTAGTGGACAAGGAGGTGGTGAGGGACATTTGGGGTACACCTTTTCCAAAAAAAAATTGAAAATACTCCCCACTAATAAGTTTTTTTGGCCAGGCAGGTATGTACACGCAATCCGGAAGAGATAAGGACACCACGAGGGTGGTCTAACCCACGAACCCCACTCGCCACCAGCACGCCCTCTCAATTTCACGTCGGGCCCTCATTTCCTTGCTTTTCACCGGTCAAAACCGGCGAAACGCGTTGAACTTGGACACTCTCCGGCACACTGTTTTCCATTTCCATTGGATCCATACACTCTCCCATTTGCCTTTACCCAATATAAAGCCTTAAAATCTTCTTTTCCCTGAATAAATCATATCCTCTCCTTCCAAGCAACTTCCATATATAGTTCTCATCCCCTTCACATATAAGAGCACCCCACTCCAGAGTCCTTCCCATATTACATCTCTCTCTTGATTTTCCTGTGTTTTTTTTTAATTTTAATGGGTATTCGGCAAGAAGAAAATGTTTTGGCCGGAGATGGGATTCAGATCCGGGAAGTTTGGGCGGAGAACCTCGAATCCGAATTCGATCTCATCGGACGAATCGTAGATAGCTACCCGTATGTATCCATGGATACCGAGTTTCCCGGGGTTGTGTTTAAGCATGAGAATCTGCCGTCGCGTCGCCGGCGTGGACTTCCGTCGGGTTCCGATCGGTGTGCAGATCAGTACCGGTTACTGAAGTACAACGTGGACGCGCTGAATCTCATCCAGCTCGGGCTGACTCTCTCCGACGCCGGCGGGAACCTCCCGGTGCTCGGATCCGGTGGTCAGCGGTGCATCTGGCAGTTCAATTTCTGTGATTTCGACGTGGGGCGTGACGTACACGCTCCGGACTCTGTCGAGCTGCTCCGCCGTCAGGGGATCGACTTTGAGATGAACCGGGACCGCGGGGTTGACTCGGCCCGGTTCGCCGAGCTGATGATGTCGTCCGGCCTGGTCTGCAACGAGTCGGTCAGCTGGGTGACTTTCCACAGCGCGTACGACTTCGGGTACCTGCTGAAGATCCTCACGCGCCGCTCCTTGCCGGCCGGCCTTGAGGACTTTTTGAGTGCTTTGAGAATATTCTTCGGCAGTATGGTTTATGACGTCAAGCATCTCATGAAGTTCTGCCAGAGCCTACACGGCGGTCTAGACCGGTTGGCCAGAATACTGGAGGTGGACCGGGCCGTCGGGAAGTGTCATCAGGCCGGTTCTGATAGCCTCCTGACGTGGCACGCGTTCCAGAGGATGAGGGATTTGTACTTTGTAAATGAAGGACCGGAAAAACATGCCGGAGTGTTGTACGGACTAGAGGTTTTTTAGGCCGAGAATTTATTCTAATTTTCTCTAGTAAATAAAATAAAAATTAATTTAATTTAATTATTTTTTATTTCGTAATTACTTAGAGTAATTAGGGAGTGTTTGGCGTGATGTAGAATACAATTGTGATTCGTTACGTGTTTATGACTTTATGCCAGCGTTTGTCAAAGCAAATCTGTGTGGCTGTATTTATTCCTTACATGAGAATCTAATACTGCTATTTAAATGAATTAAATCTCTTCTCACTCTAAAATTTACTCTCTCCGTCCCTGAATAGATTATAATTTTTTTTCTTTCTCTTTTCAATAACTTTTGTTTGTTTACGCGATTTCATTAAGTTTTTGATAAAATAAAATATTCTTGTCAGCTCTTGTTTGTAGAACTTTTGACGTAGTTTTTTAATATGTAATTTTTATATCTTATTGCTATACCAATTTATAAAAAATGATTTCAAAAAGTAAGAAATTTTACTCCGTAATCCGTAATTTGTAATCAAATTAGGGACGGAGGGAGTATATCGCAATTTATGCCTCATAGGTTTGTATACTTTCATTTTGGATGATAGTGTAGTTTCACTCTGACATAAAATACCCAGTGGAAATGCTTTTGTTTGTACTAACATTTTCTTCCACTTTGAATATCAAAACATGCACTCCTTTGGTGTATAATTTGGATACACTCCTTGTATACCTCTAATAAGAGACCTAATATACTTGGAAGTTTTGTGGAGTCCCCTTCTTTGAATATCTAGAAAAGTGTAGTTTAGGGCGGACCTATGCATTCCATTCGTCCGAAAATATTCTTCACATTTTACTTTTCACGGTTTTCAACATTATACTTTGACTATGGATATCTTTATTTATGTAGATATATATTATATAAAAATTTGATATTTGAAAACTACATTTGAATAGAAATATATTGATATTAAAGTTGTACTACTTTTATACCTTTTGAATTGTTGTATTTGATGTATGACGGTAAAAGTAGTAGACCCAATGATTACTATTCACTACTTTTTTAGTACTTATTTTCACTACTTTTTAAAATAATATAGTGAATGAGCTTCACCTCTGATTCTGTAGAATTATTGATCTGATTTTTAATTATATAAATTTTATTATTTAATTTTATCCCAATTCTCAAATAACTTCATTTAACAAATACTTTAAATTTTAAAAAAGGAAAATTATTACATGTATCTAAGTTCTACATTAAACCTTCATATATGTTAAATAAGTATTTTTAAACATTGATATAAAGATTTTTAAAATTAAAAAAGTATGTGAGAATTTCCGCCATAGATTAATCACTCAAAAAACAACTTGAATTAAAAAAGCTTCATTCAAGCATGATAAACTAAATTAATGTTGTTCCGTTCGCCTGATCTGTTCCAATTTTTTGTAAATCTGATTTAATCTAGTTTGATCTGGTTTGATTTGATCTAATTGCAAATATAATTAAAACTATTTCTAATCTAATCTGAATAAGTACAGTAATAAGTAAAAAAAATAAGTTGAATGGAACACTCCATGACTATAATTTTGGGAGGGAGGAGTGAGTATATTGAAATTATATACTCCGTACACATCAAACTCTATGACTAGATATGTTAATCACATCACATATTAGTTTAATTGTCAGCAGGATTCCTTCATCGCCCGGAAGCAAAGAGCTATAGTAGCGAAGGCGCCGCGAATCTTCCGGCGGAGAGGGCGAAGAGGGCGGCGAAACACAGCCTTGGGGATCCCGCGCATCCAGCACGTCCAGCACCTTCGGTGCGGCGGCCGCTTATGGGGAGCGATGCGGAGGAGAGGCCTCCGGACGGCGAGTCGGACGGAGGAACACCACCTGCACATCAAGGCCGGTGGCAGCACGTCTTCCAATGAAGTGTACTCGTGAGGAGGAGGAGGTGCCGGCCGCGGTGAAGAAGAAGAGGATGAAGAAGAAAAGGCACACCCCACGTGGCGGCGGCTAGGGCTACTCTCCCTCCTACTCTCGGTCGTCGGCATTTTTTTGTTTTGTTATTTCTTCGCTGCTCGCCGGCGGCGGGAAAAGTGGGCAGGTCGTCGTTAAATATAGGGTTTTAGTTAGTTTGTAATGATGCATGAATTGTATGTATTGGTGTTAGTTGGTTTTGTAGTTGCATTAGAAGTCTATCTTATCAATGATCAGTCTAAAGCTATTTTGGATTGGGATTCCTAGTCGTCCTACATATACTATACATTTACCTTCTCATCATATGATTCATATCATGGGTTTGTACTTTCTTCATATCCTCAACCTCAATATACTCTGTAACTACCTACTTCCTCCGTCCCACTATATTTGTCCACTTTTATTTTTGCACACCATCCAATGCGCTTCTTTAATCCATTTTATTTAGTAATTTGTATATTAAAAAATTATAGAAATTATATATTAATAATCTATATGTTAAGACAAATCAAACAAGATCACACATGACTATATTTATGCTTACACATTGAGAGAATTTGATGAGTCAAAGTGCTTAGATGAACAGTTTCAAAAGTCAAAACTGGACGAATATAGCGGGACGGAGGTAGTAGTAATTAATTACCTGTGGTACGCTCGGCCGGAATAGCTTCTCTAATTAAGTCCATCCTTTTATATATTTGGTCTCAAAATTGGTGTCAAAAGTTATGTTATGTTCACCAAAAATGGTCCAAGTTTTTGTACTATTTTCACCGTCCTAATTTAGTCCATGTTCTCCATAATTTATTTTTTAACTTATTACTTATTTATTCTTATTGAAATTACATCACAGTAGATCAAATCAGAAATAGTTTTAAATATAATTATAATCAGATTAGATTAGACTATATGAGATCAGAAGTTATTCCAATAAAATCAAAACCAATTAGATTAGGTCAAGAGAACATGACCTTAAATTGCTTGTTTTAGTTTATGAGTTTTGACTGACATTGTTTTTAAGATAATTTATTTGAGAATTCGGATGTAATTAAAAAATAAAATCAATATATTTAAAAATTATATCAAAATTTCTATAAAACAAGAAGTGACATGACTATGGCTGAGTTCCATTCGCCTGATCTGATGTGATGTTATTTTTTAAAGATCTGATATGGTCTGATTTGATTGTAGTTTTAACTAAAGGTGTTTCGGATCTAGTCTAATCTGATCTGGTCTGCTCTGATTTGATTATAATAAGCATAAATAATAAGCAGAAAAAATAAGTTGAACGAAACGATGCCTATATTATTTTATCAAATTACCTAACAAAAATAGGGACTGGAAGGGAATAAAATATGGGCTTTCAATAACTTTTCTTTGTTTACACATTTTCATTGATATTTGATACGGAGTAAAATAAAATATTCTTGTCATCTCTTATTTTGTAAAACTTTTGATGGAAAAATTTGCTCTATATAGGACTAAAAGGTAATATATTTCCCTAAATAGGATCAAATATGTTTTATTTCATTTATGACACAAATTTCGACATGATCTTCCATATATGTTCTCGTTATCAAGAAATGTTGAATAATGACTGATTATACAAATGACTCTATGAATATAGTCATTAGCAATAAATATTGGATAATAACTGATTATTTTAATGACTATTCAAATTATTTTAAATAATATATTATTCTACTTAAATTGTATATTAAGTCATTTTTTCAAAGGCATGGTATTTTAGACTTTCCATTACTAAAATTAGTTAGAGTAAATAAGACTAGTTCTCTTTAGAGAAAAGTAATATGTTTAAGTCAAATTTGAGTAAATATCCCCTTTTGATGTAGTTGGTTTGATTAATATACGCTTTCATTTGTTATTTTTAGTGAGTTTAAGCTAAGTGTATGTAAGTTATATTTATTGTTGAGAAATTAACATACTTAAAGTTAATTACATTTTTTCAAACACATATGATTTGGCATTACTATGAGTCTTTGACATTATACTATCTCGCTCACGGACGACATGATCCTAAGAGCATGTGCAGTAGCAAGGAAGAAGAATGCCTTGCACTGTCACATCAGCTCCTTTCTCTCATATCATGGCATGACAAAGTTAAAATGTCTTGCTTGGTGAGACATGAGTACGATGTGACACTTCACCCATCTTTTTTTAATTTTTTTGAAATTCTTTTATGAAAAAAAATGTATAAGAGAGTAGAACAATTTTTTGATAAAATAAATAAAAAAAAATATTTTTTTAAGTTTAAAATACATAAAAAAATTTAAAAGTGATAAAAATAATTACTTGCCACTGTATAGCTTGCCACTCCATTCACTTGCCACACGCTGATTGCACTATTTTTGATTGGTTAAAATGTTCCACATCACCGTGTACCATTTTATTTTTACCTTACCATTGTTGTTGTTGATGCTCTAAATGAGTTTAGGCTCAAAATCAAAATATTCTTTAGAAATACTAATTTTTTCTACACCAAGATTTTCATGACATTGGAAACTAATGTCATGGAATGACCCGGGAATGCTCCGATGTCCCGTTCGTAAAATGGACGGTTCCTACCGTCTAATATTAACCGGAAATAAATGGGGCAGCTAGGAATACAATACTTTTTCAATTCGGCCCAATTTCGTTTTTCCACTTGCGAAACTGCGGATTTGGAATGCTCCCCCTCAAATCTCAATAAACACCAGTGGCTGTGGGTGACATGTTTGGATAACGCAATGGAGGCTCATCTGCACCTTCTTCCTTCTCACCCCCACTACACTAAAGCTGCCCTCTTCTCTCCCGGGGCTCCCCTGAATAACGCAAAGCCAAACAGGGCGCTAAATTCATCTCCGAATTCCAAGCCCAATAAGCTGACAGTGAGGGCAGTGAAGGAGAAAACAGATGAAATCAAGTCCCAGACGTCTGCGGAAGAAATTGCCAAGAAATTTGGTCTTGAAGCTGGTCTCTGGAAGGTAAAGATCCAATTTCTTTGATAACCCTTTTCTGGAAATCTTTGGGATGATTCTATGTTCTTCCATTTACCCATCATTCAAGAGAGGCGATTTCGAAATTTTCTGATCCTTCTTTGAAAAAAAGTGATATTTTTTCTGATGAGTTATACCTAGGGCTTGTTTTGTGGATTCTGGTCTCCAAAATTAGTTGATTATTATAGAGAATCAAATACTTGATTACTTCTTAAAACCATACTTTGGTGAGCAGCACCAACTATTGATTCTGAAGAAGAATTATTTTCATTGATTAAATTGTGTTGAGAGTACATGTATATATACAAAAGTCTCAATCCTAGTTATGGTAGGAGAGATATTCTAGGAAACCTATACAAGTATGGTAACAATAATAATACAATAATATTAAATATATTTTATATATTTAACATGCTCCCGGCTACGTCGGATGTGCCGGGGGTCGGATACCAGACTTTCTTTGAAGTCAAGAAATAAGAGTGAAGGCAGTCCCTTTGTGAAGATATCAGCAAACTGCGAGGATGAAGGAACATGAAGGACTTTAATCTGACCGAGTGCCACCTTATCGCGCACAAAGTGTATGTCAACCTCGACGTGCTTGGTGCGTTGATGCTGCACAGGATTTGACGAAAGGTAAACCGCACTAACATTATCACAGAAGACAAGTGTGGCGCGACGGAGTGGCTGCTGGAGCTCAAGGAGAAGATTTCGTCGGCAACATCATTCGCTACAACCCGGTATTCTGCCTCGGCGCTGGAGCGAGAAGTAGTGGCCTGGCGCTTGGACGACCATGAAACAAGATTGTCGCCTAGGAAAACACAGTAGCCCGATGTGGAACGTCTGGTATCAGGACAGCCAGTCCAATCAGCGTCTGAATAAGCCTGTAGGTAGTCGGTGGCGGATCTTGTCAAGTAAATGCCATGAGTGGCGGTGCCACTGAAATAACGGAGAACACGCTTCATGGCTGTAAAGTGGGCGTCGTGCGGGGCATGGAGATGTAGGCAGAGCTGCTGGATTGCATATGTGATGTCAGGACGAGTGAATGTGAGATACTGCAGCACGCCAACGATGGACCGATAAAGAGAGGGGTCGGACAGTGCCGTGCCAGCCGACGCAGACAGCTTCGCCTTTGTATCCACCGGGGTTGAGATGGGCCGACAAGAAATCATCCCTGCCCTCTCAAGGATGTCGTGCGTGAACTGAGTCTGGTGGAGGAAGAGGCCAGAAGCTGTGCGGTGAACATTGATCCCAAGAAAAAAATGCAGATCGCCCATATCTGTCATGGAGAATTCAGCCTTGAGCTGCTGAATGAGACTTGTAGTAGTGCTGGGGAGGATGCTGTGAGAACTATATCATCCACATAAAGTAATAAATAGGTCGTGCCCATGGGCTGAGAGAAGACAAATAGGGATGTGTCGGCCTTACATCCTCTAAACCCAATAGTCTGTATAAAGCCAGCAAACCTGTGAAACCATGAGCGTGGTGCTTGCTTGAGACCATATAGAGCCTTCTTGAGCTTGCAAACATAGTGAGAGCGAGTGGAATCCTGAAACCGAGAAGGATGACAAGTATAGACGGTCTCCTGCAGCTGGCCATGAAGGAAAGCATTTTTGACATCAAGCTGATGAATGGGCCATCCTCGAGACAGAGCGAGACTGAGGACAACACGAACAGTGGCAGGCTTGACAACGGGGCTGAAAGTCTCGTCATAATCAACACCAAAATGTTGGTTTAAACCGCGAACCACCCAGCGGGCCTTGTACCTGAATAACTCACCTGTTGGGCCAAATTTGTGTCTAAAGAGCCATTTACCGGTGATAAGGTTTTGTGAGGGGGAGGGGGGGGTACTAATTCCCATGTGTCGTTCTTTATCAAGGCATTATATTCATCACACATAGCAGCATGCCAGTTTGAATCTTTTAGTGCACTACGGTAGGTTGGGGGTAACGGGGAGATGGTGACGGAGGTGTTAAGATTGAGAATTTGTTTAGGACAAAAGACACCGGCTTTTGAGCGGGTTTGCATGGGGTGAGTGTTGGGTGCCGGGTTGGGTTGTTGGGCCGCGGTGTCCATGAGTTGGGTTGGGGGGAAGTGGGCCGAGGAGGGCTATGAGG
>OOIL02005153.1:1236538-1291140 GCA_900332095.2 Cuscuta campestris | reverse complement strand
GAATATAAAACTTGAGAAGAGACATGAGAAAGAGTACCTGGGTTGGAGGCAATGTGGTGTGTAGCACCGGTATCCATAAGCCATGTGGGTTCACGGAGGGACATGGTATCAAATTGGTGGGCTAGGGCTGTGGGTGTGGGGGGTAGGGGGCGGGTATGCTGCGGGTTGGGGGGTTTGTGGGGCTGCCGTAAGGCTGGGGGGTAGGGTGACGGGTAGGGGGAGATGGGCGGGTGGGGTGCCGGGTTGGGGTGTGGGGTGGTTGTATAATGGGCATGGGCATGATATGGGTAGGGAGTGGGAGTGGGCCGGGGGCCCAACACCCCGGGGTTAGGGTTTGGGTACGGTGAGTTCCAGGAATTGTGCCCGTTGTCTCGATCCGCTGTTTTGGCGCCCTCGACCACGACCCCGGTTGCCGTTGCCACGCCCTTGTCCGCGTCCAAAGCCACCTTGAAATTAATGTTAAAAAATTTGGATAATTGTGCATTTGAGGTGTCATACTTGGACTTATTTATCGATCCAATGACCATAATTATTTAATAAAATGCACACGTGTGTTCTTATGAGTGAGACGAACACTTTGATATGTTCTTATATGTTGCCACATATGAATAATGGTTGGGTTTGTGCTGATTAAGGAGCAATTGAAAGAAGTTAAACGAAATGAGCCCTAAGAGTGTTTTTTTGGGATTCTCTTAGTTCAATGAAGATAAAAGTACAACTTCCTGTGCATTTAAGTTGACTTACATTCAATAAGTTTGGGTTGAAAAGAACAAGCCCCAAGTTACCAAACATTGTTTTTCAAAAATATGGCGAAATGCTAATCAAACTACTAACAGTTATTGATAACTGGTAAACTGTTGTTTGCTAAACATACCCATATTAATCTCACTATAATATAACTGAACCACTATATACAGATATTCAGTTCAAAGGGGGATGAAGAAAAGCAAGGGAAGTCAAAAGGAGAAGAAGCCAAGGAGCTATTGGCCAAATATGGAGGAGCATACCTGGCCACATCCATCACTCTCTCCTTGATTTCCTTTGGTCTCTGTTATGCACTCATCACTGCTGGAGTTGATGTCCAAACACTGCTACACAAGGCGAGTTTTGCCTCTATTAATCTATACACGTTTTTTCATGTTTTTTTCAAATCTGTTAACAAAGAATGTGTGTTTGCAGGTTGGGATTTCGACTAACGAGACAGGGGAGAAGGTGGGGACGTTCGCCTTAGCTTATGCGGCCCACAAGGCCGCATCCCCCATACGTTTCCCGCCTACGGTTGCTCTTACCCCCATTGTTGCTGGCTGGATAGGAAGAGGAAAGAAAGTTGATAAATAGTTAAGTGTTCTTTCCCCATTATACCCCCCTTCATCCATATTGTAACATATATATGTTTGTCACATAACCAACCTATATCAATTATCAACCTCCTTTGTTGCTACATACACATTTGCAATCCATCTTTATCTATCATCCCCCAATGAAACCCCAGAAACCCAAACTCAGGCTGTTGCAATTTTAGAACCCTCAATGAAACTTATAATACATGTTATAACATTTTTGAAATTCAAACTTCAACATGACAAGTCTGCACAAGTTGGTACTTGGCAGTTGACCCAACTAAAACACTGTTTGGACTGTATTGCCCTCGGAAGCTCAAATAAGCGGGACAGTTTGCATACAAACGGTACCTCCCGGAGAGGAACGTCCCGACTTTCCACCTGACCCATCCGTCGACTCTGATGTTTATCATCACCATCCCGGCGTTCACGTCTTCGCCGAGCTCCACGGCTAGAAATGCCGCCACCGGGACGGAGGTGCCGCTGAGGAACGGGGACCAAACAGTGACGTCTTTGTGGCCTTGGTACGACTCCGGGAGGAGCGCCGGGAGGGTGATTTGCTCGCCCCGGTAGGTGGCGTAGACGTCGACGCGGTCGTAGAAGACGCCGATGCGCTCGTTTGGGTTTTGCGACGCGATGGTCACTTGGATTTCGGTCGTGATGATGTTGGGGCCAGCTGAGAGGTTGAAGCCGTAGACGGTGGCGTCTTCGAGGACGAAGGTGGGTTTGGTGGGGTGGAGGATGAGCCAGGTGAGAAAGACTAGGGATAGGATGAGGGCTATGGATGAGGAGACGCCGATGAGGAGGCGGCGGTAGAGCTTACGCCGCTCATGGTGGTGGTTGTGGGCACAGTCCTCTGTCGACATGCCGGCGGAGAAGAGAAACAAAGCGAGCTTACTAGCTAGTGCCTGTTTGGTTGGGTTTTGGCTTTGGAGGAACAAAGATTTGTTCAGGTCTTGAACAGATTTTAAAGTCATGAAGACTACATGTTGTTTGGTGTTGGGAGGTTAGTGCGGTTTGTTGTATTGGGATGACAAAGTCTTGCTTGCCTTGACGTAAAGAGAAAACAACTTTAGGTTAGGTGTTTCGTTAGGTAATGAGATAATGTTGGGAACTATAGAGTACTCCTACTTAATTACTGCTATAGGTGAAAAAGTCTTTAGCAGAATTGAAGTTGAAAATTAGACACGCCACAGGAAAAGTGCCAAACATTCTGTTTAACTATGTGTTAGTTAATTTGTGTTGGCTGAATATTTAACAGAAGTTTTCATTTCGCTTATAAGTTTAGTTTGAATGGGACACAACATGCATCTCTGGAGTAGCATCGTATCCTTTTGGCATTTTGGAGTCTTTTCGAAGGGTTTTTCACCGTTTGGGCTTACAGATTATTGTTCAGTTGATCCACATGTTTTTTATCGCCAAATTATGACCATGATTAATTTTTTAGATTCCCGTAGACCCATTAAAAAGACTACATCAATGTTGCCAAATTCTCATTGCAGTGTCAAAATGTTAGTATGCAATATTAGTTAGGGCTGAGCAACGGTCGGTTTCGGTCGAAAAACCGACTTTTTTTTAACATGGTTAAAAACTGACCGAACCGAACCGACTATAAATTAAAACCGACCGAACCGAAACCGAAAACCGCCCATACATCAAAAAAACCGACCGAAAAACCGAATTCTAATTACTTTTATTTTGATTTTTTAATATAAATTCAAGAAACTAATTTGGCAAGGTAGATTGATATGTATTAAATTAGTTTAGATTAAGACTTTTCTATTGTCATTGATTTAGTAAGGTAGATTAATTTTTATTTGAATATACACTATCCATTTCATATAAAAATTGCACTTTTCTTATTAATATGTTCAAAACATTAACAAATAGATTTTTTAAAAGTGAAACCTTAAAGTTTTTCANACCGACCGAAAAACCGAATTCTAATTACTTTTATTTTGATTTTTTAATATAAATTCAAGAAACTAATTTGGCAAGGTAGATTGATATGTATTAAATTAGTTTAGATTAAGACTTTTCTATTGTCATTGATTTAGTAAGGTAGATTAATTTTTATTTGAATATACACTATCCATTTCATATAAAAATTGCACTTTTCTTATTAATATGTTCAAAACATTAACAAATAGATTTTTTAAAAGTGAAACCTTAAAGTTTTTCATGAAAGAGTAAAAAGAAAGCATGTATGTTAATCAAATATTTTCTTATTTTAAAAAATAAAAAATAAATTAAAATAAAATCATTGGTTATTCGGTCGGTTCGGTTTTTATTACCAAAAAACCGAAAACCGACCGAAAAACCGAAAAAACCAAAATAATTTTTACATGAAAACCGAAACCGAAACCGAAACCGAACTTCCGATTATTTCGGTTTTCGGTTTTTGGTTTCGCGGTCGGTCCGGTTAATTTGCTCACCCCTAGTTGAAACTACAATGGCAAAGATGATAATGTATATAGATAAATATGGCACTGAGTAGTGTAAAACATGTCAATGTATAATGTCGAAAACATAATCAAATGCCAAAAAAATAATGTGATTTGCCTACACATATACATCATTTGCATTGTAAAAGTTTTGATGTAGGTAGTAGTTTTTTATATGTAAAGGGTACAATTCATTTTTATACTTTATAAATAAAATCAATTTAAAATATATTAAATTTCGTACGTTTTTTCAACAAAAAAATGACAATTTAGGTACAGGGGAACTATTATGATTACTACTATTATTGGGCCTATATGTATTTTTAAAAATAATCCTATTTTGGGTTAAAAAGTGGGATAGTGGGAGTTCTATTTTGGTTTTTTTGTTAGACAATTAATTATGGTCAATATTAATTATGATAGACTTTGTATTTTAGTCCACTTCTGTTATTGTTTTTCAAGTTCTAGTTGGGTTTGTATTTCCATAACACCCCAGTGCCTCATGAGATTGATCATAAGCTACAACCATGCTCCAAACGTTGTGTTTTCGTGAGGTTTGAACAATTGTCCAAGGGTTACCAGTGGTATGATTCGTCCACTAATCGAGTTTATATTTCTCGTCATGTTCAGGTCAATGAGAATGTGTCTCCTCTTCCCCTTCCTTTTCTCCACAATCCTTTTCTTGGTGTTTTTCCTTTGTTTCCCAGATCACTCTCCCTTCAGTGCAATCTAGTCTCGCTCACATGGACCACACACAACTATCCACTCGTCACCAACCTTCCCCTCAACCGGCCTCTACCCTCCACCATCAAACTGTCCCACCACCCGATTTTTAAGAGCGGACTCGCCTGCCCCTTCCTTGACCTGCCAAGTGTCACACTTATTCACATGTGCCGATCACCCAAACCAAACCTAGCCAACCCGTTGCTCCCTCGTCCAGTTGTACACTCGATACCTACCGCCAATCCTCAACACCTTTTTCCCAGCCCAGCACCTCGATGCACTCATCCAATTACTACCCATGCCAAAATGGGTATATTTAAACCCAAATTTTTTTCTACTTCTCTTCACTCTTTACCTCGTGATTTTTGAGCCAACATTGTCTAAAGAGGTCTCCAAAATGAGGTTTGACGTCGTACTATGGGATGAGGAATACTATACCTTGATTAAACAGAATACATGGGTACTTGTTCCAAAGCCTTTGGGTCAATCTCTGATTTGTTGTAAGTTGGTTTACAAATTGAAGTATAATGCAGCTGTATCACGCTATAAAGCACGCTTAGTAGCTAAAGGATATAATCTAGAGTAGGGGTAAGCATGGTACAATATGGTATGGTATTTAGCTTGTACCAATACCGTACCAAATATTTCGGTTCGGTATGGGATTTTACTCCGTACCGATCCCGATTTCAAAATATCAGTTCGGTATGGTTCTGGATGGTTCGGTATCGGTTTCGGTACAAATCGGGATGAATATACATACCTACTTTACACGTTAAAATTTAAAAATGCCCCTTTATTTTTGAAAATTAAAAATTGATTTTAAATAAAAAATAAAAAATTTAAAAAAAATGAATATTTAAATGCAAGCGACGTGTATCAAAATTTAGTTTATATTTCACAAACTAAAAAATGAACGACAATAAAGGAGTATTTTGAATCTTTGTAAATACTTTTATGTTCATACACAAAAATTAAAACTCAAATAAAAGTGTAATTTACACATAATAGAACTTGAACCAATTTTTTTTAAAAAAATTTACACGGAGTATTATTTAGTGAAAGAATATAAAAATATTACTCCGTGGTATTATTTTTTATAATATTTTAGTAGATACATTCGGTTCGGGATTTTCGGTATGAGACGTCCCCTTGTACCGTTTCCAAATACCGTACCGACCATTCGGTTCGGTACGGTTCGGTTCCTTCTCGGTATTTTTTCGGTTCAGTATTCTCGGTTTTTTCGAGAAAATTCGGTATCGGTTCGGTACTTGCTCACCCCTAATCTAGAGTATGGTTTGGATTACTCGGAAACTTTTAGTTTTGTTGTTAAACAACAGACTATTTTTATTGTATTTACTCTTGCTCTTCATTATGATTGGCCGCTTTGAAAGTTGGATGTCTCGAATGCCTTCTAACATGGTAAAATTGATAAAGATATTTATATGGCTCAACCTTCTAGCTATGTTGATCACAAGTTTCCAAATCATGTTTGTAAGCTTGTCAATTCCCTTTATCAACTAAAATAGGCACCTCGGGCTTGGTATGAGCGTCTCTCAGCCTTTTTGCATGCGTATAAATTCCATAAAAACAAGCATGATACTAGTTTCTTTGTTTGTCATGGGTCGACTTGTATGCTGATTTTGCTTGTATGTGTTCATGAAATAAGTGTTACTGGAAGCTCACCTATGCTTGTTTAATAGTTTATAACTCAAATGTGCGGAGAGTTTAAGAAAAAAGATTTGGGTCCTCTTGATTACTTTTATAACACCATAACCCGTGTAACCCGAATAAACAGGTTAGAGAACTGGGTTGCTACTGAATTGGTATTCACATACAATATTTTCCAATAAATAAAAATATTTAATTTAAACACAAACAGTTTAAAACAATTTAAATACATATCGAGTTTATATAAATATTGCTGAAGCTATAATTTAATAAAATTCCAACCTTTCTAAACTTCTGCATCCGTACATCTCCTTCGTCATGCTGCTCTTCGGGATGGATTCCAAAATCGATCTTCCACAAGCACCTACGTGTAACAAAGGGGAAATAGAAGCTACACGCTCATCAACGAAGCTGAGGGAGAAATATCCAACAGTTCGAACATATACATACGTGAATCCACTAATTCACGATTATCACATGATATCATGCCCATAAGCCTATCATACATAACATCACAGTCATGAAATAACAACGTTCAACATTAACAAACATAGAATATTACCTTCTCGTTACTTGATCACCTGACTTTATCCTTTTTACTGGCCTCATAACCTATGCTAGGTTAAGACCTATACTAGCTCTAATTCTGTCTACTTACCGGGCACATTACCTTATCTAAATATACGGCCTATCTCTATATTTTTCTATGGGAGTCATGACCTTCCCTTTCAAAACGAAGGCCAAGCTCTAAACCAACTTGGAACTTTCTCGTTGGGTGGGTGAGACCCCTGTCCCCTTCAGAACGATAGTTCATGGATCCCACGTGCACACGTCTTTACCCGAATAGCCATTGGACCCAGCAGGTACCACATGACTCTAACATACTATACTTATGGCATACCTTGCCACTAATCCATTCAAGTCATTTCCTAGAGTTCTTTTAGGAGATATATCCAACATTTACTAACCAATACATAATATAGCATTCATAAATCTACAATGCATTTAACAAGATATCCAACATAATTAAATAGCAGCCTAATATTGGGTGTAGACACCCATGTTTATCGTCATGCAACACACGGAATCTCATAATCAATGCATTTAAATTTTTTTTAAAATAATGAACGGTCGGTTACAAGCAGGGGGCCCGAGGCCCGTTAACCTCGTGACTACCCCGGGGCCCGTTAACTCCCGAGGTAGATTGCCCACTATAGAAAGCCCAAAGTAAGCCCAATCTAAATCCCAGCCCATAAGCCCAAATCTACTTCCCAGTGGGTCACCCATCATTTCTGCTGCTCCCATGCCAGCACGTTTAACTCTTTAAAATTTCTCCAAATTTGCATCTTCTGGGGATCGAACCCGGGTGGTGTGGTTCGCCAATCATCCCTGTGACCATCTCTACATGGGGAACAACATACATACATACATACATACATATATACATACATACATACATACATACATACATACATACATACATACATACATACATACATACATATATATATATATATATATATATATATATATATATATATATAAAATGTAACTTTACTCAACTTAAATATTCTACTCTTTTCATGTGTTCCATGTGTGGGACCCTATTCTAGGAACTATAAAATTGGCCATAGTATCGATTAAATGCTACAAGTGATAAGCGGTATTTAGCAACATATTATCACCACCAAATTATAGATATATAGCTCTTGGAACAATTTTTTCAACGACACATCTTATTTGTATAACTCTTATACCTTTATCACTAATACATTGATTTAACACAAAGTTTGGGGTGTGTCACATTGTTAGAATTAATTCAATGGTTTAGTGATTCTTTGATTGAGTTGTGTGATTCAAATAACATATTTATTTGGGCATGACCATGCGCTTTCCAAGTCACATCAATTAGTGGGCCTATAGATATTATACTTTACTAAAGAAGGGATAAATTCTATCTATGTTATTCATATCCCTACTTAAAAATAGAATTAGATTGACATTGTTCAGATATTTTAAAAATAATTCTTCCAACGTCTAATAATTAAAGATTATTTTCTCAGTTTTCTTTTTGTTTTGTTTCCAAATTTTAATCTTTTTTATTTTTAATAAAAAAATTGTGCGTCATATTATTTTATTTTTCTTTACATAAATTATAATCGGACAAATGTTTCATTTTCTTTCTTCTTATATTTTTTCAAGAGAAATTAAATTTGTTCTTTAAAATCAAGTGAAATAAGTAAAAAAGTATGAAATTTAAAAAGTATGGAGTACTAACGATAATGATAATGATGATGATGATGATGATAATAATAATAATAATTCCTAATAATAATAATAGTAATAATAATAATAATTCTTGATTGGATCTAATCTGATCTAATCTGATTAGATCTGTTTTGATCTGATTTGGTCTGATCTGATCTGATTTTAATAAGAATAAAAAAAAGTAAAAAAAATAAATTGAACGGAACGAGCCTAAAACGTACTCCGTATAAAATACTTCTTATTCCTAAAATAAGAGTAATGTATACTCCGTATTTTTTATCTCTAAGTTAAGAGTCATAAGACCTAAATTAGTTTTAAATAAATGAAAAATCAACTGCAGATTTTTATATTACTAGACATATTATTACATATAATAAAGTTAAAGAAATGTGGTACATAATCTTTATCTTTTCTCCAGTTAAATTTCAACCGTCCACCGTTTATTATTTTATTATTGAACATTGTTCTTGAAGTACGGTGCTCGTTAGATTAATTCCACTGAAATACTCCGTATATGAGAAGCGCTTTGCTATTTTTGGATGGATGGATTAGTCATTAGTGCAGCTCCGCCACGTTACACTCTATATCTCAACCACGTCAAAAACCTTTGCCGGAGTCGGTATTGTTTTTTTTAAAGATAAACGAGCACCGTACCGTAAACATTAATTAAAACGAAAATTAACACATAATTATAAGAAAAAAATAAGAATAAATTCCATAAAAGGTCTTCAGTTATAGATCGTTTTACATATTTAGTCCTTGCATATCAAATATTACTAATTTAGTCCCCAATTATTATATCATTTTTCACGAATGGTTCTTTGTTAACATTTTTATTAAGAACATGGATAAAATTGTAAATTCACACTTCTTTCACTACTCAATTAAGCTTTCTCCCTCCATCGCATTCCTTTCCCGAACTCGCCGCTGAGCTTGAAGCTTTGAACCCAAAATCGAAATCATCACTCTTCTCTCAATTGTTTGTCTAACTGGTGGAACCCAAATTCAAAACCAATAAGCTTCATGGATGAGTTTTAATGTTTATTTCCTTTGCGATTTTTTGAGACTAACCAATAAAACTCATCCATAAAGTTTATTGGTTTTGATTTTAGGTTCTACAAGGAAGACTAATAATTGAGAGAGCAATGATCATTTCAGTTTTGGGTTTAGAGCTTCAAACTCAACAACGAGTTTAGGAAAGAGTACGAGAGGATGGACTATGGAGGAAGCTTAATTGAGGAGAAAGAGATGTATGAATATATAATTTTATCTACGTTCTTAACAAAAATATTAACAAAAGACCATTGATGAAAATTGATACTCCTTCCGTCCCCCTAAGATGTTCTCATTTTGACTTTTGATGGTTTTTAAGGAGAGTTGAAAAAAGGTGAAAGTTTACCATAATACCCTTAATGAAAATGGATGGAGTGTATTAAATGAGGTGGGTGAGGTGTAATAAATAAAGTAAGTGGGGGTAGTTGTGGTATTTTAATTGTTAAAAAATGAAATGGGAAGATCTATTGTGGACAAAGAAAAAGGGCTATTGGGAAGATCTATGGGGGACGGAGGGAGTATAATATTAGGGACTAAATTAGTAATATTTCATATGTAGGGACTAAATATGTAAAATGACCTATAACTGGGGACCGATTATAGAATTTAGTTTTTCTTTTTTGAAGGCCGTGAGATAGGATGCACCGAGGAATTTACGTAAATAGAACTAAAACATAATGACTTTTCTAAAATAGCACTACATATGTTTTTTTCCCAATGTAACACTTTTAGTCGTTATCTATTAGTCATTATGCAAGTAAATGTTTGCCATCACTGATCATTATATACATTATTAAGTGCTATTCAGTGAAGAAAACAATCTAAATACTATTTAGAAAAATGATTTAAGTTTTAGTGCTATTGAGTACAAATATTTCAAGAAACACCTTCTCTCGTAACTCCTTTCTCCATTTTACACTCTTCCTCTCAAATCACATCATCTCACCCCTTTCTTCAATCAAATTCACCTTTATACGAGTATTTTTTTCTTCTTTTTTTGTCTCAATGCTAAAATATTTTCTCAAGCTATTAACAACAACATCCCAATTGAATCCCACTATATATAGTAGGGTCAAAGAATTTCTCAAGCCATTAATTGGACATTAACACCATGTTTGGCTCAAGGATTTTGAAAGGAAAAGAAAAGAAAATGGTTTTCTCTCATTTTCTTCACCAAAATAAAAGGAATTTGATTACTTGATACATTTTGCCCCCTCAATTTCTTTTTCTTCCACTCTTCCTTTCATTTCCCTATAACCAAACACGAAAAATGATTTTCCACTTCATTTTCTTTTCTTTTCCCTTTCAAATTCTTTGAACCAAACATAATGTAAAAATATTTTTAAATGAAGCTTGCGTCAAAGCCCATAGAAACGAACTCGCATTAATTTTTATCTACAATTACTATTATTATTAAACTTGTTACTATTACTATTATTATTGTTATCGTAATTATTATAATTGTTGTTGTTCTTATTATTATTATTATTACTATTATTATTATTATTATTATTATTATTATTATTATTATTATTATTTTATTAGTATTATTATTATTATGATCATCATCATCATCTTCACGTTATCTTAATAAATACCTTTAAAATTTAAAAATATTATTATTTTTCATACACAAAAAAACTGCTTTTGCAAAAAAAGTAATTAAAAAATAAAGTTAGCATAAATTAAAAAATGTTTAATTTTAAAAAGTTTTTGTGGTTACGTTGCTCCTCAAATTATTTTTGCAGTATTTATTATAAATAATATATTTACAATTATACTTTATATATTACAAGATTTTGTTTTAAATTTTAGACATGTCACATAATATAATCAAACCTATTTTTCTTTCATGATTGACATAGTAACTCTTATTTTTGGAATAAAGGCATAGAACTTTTTTTTTACATTTTTTTATGTTTGACTCCTATTTTACTCTTTTTCTCTAAACTATTTTGACTTTCATTTTTTATAAAAATTATAAAAATGAGAAAAACTTGAGTAATAAAGGGAAAAGTGAGGGTCATATATAAAGTTAGATTAATAAACAATTCTATATAACTATTTTATCAATAAGTTTTTTATATAGTTTTAAATATTAATGTTTTCCTATTTGATCCTGTAGACTAAAATACAAAAAAATTATTTATTTCATATTAAAAATTTGAAGAAAAAATAATGAGTGTGAATCGTAAAAATAGGGATATGAAAAAAATAATTTATAAATTTTGTAATAATAAAAATAATTACATGAAATATATATCATTTTTTTGGGTAATTAGTTGGGGTATAGAAAGGGTTTGAAGAAAATGAGAATAGTTTGAAGATATTATAAGAAACTAGTAGAAACTGAAAGTTAAAAGTTTAAGTCCTGAATAACAGATTCTAAATATGAATATATTGTGATATAGAGTGTTGTGTTAATTGTGTGTTAAAAATGTAAAGACAATACAACATGATTGTGTGACGAGTAATGCTAGGGGGACACCTTTGGTGTACCCCAAATGTACACCACCCTATTTTCTTCCACACATTTTTATTTAATTTTTATTTACTTTTTTTTTTATTTTTTTTGTCTTTTTTAGTGGACAAGGAGGGGGTGGGGGATATTTGGGGTACACCAAAGGTGTACCCCTAGCATTTTTCTTGTGTGACGATCTATCAACTGCCTGTGGACTATCAATCAATATTGGCGACTGGCGAGTGCACTTTGGTGATCAACAACGATGGTGTGGCAAATGCAGCGTGATAATATTGTGATTCGGGTACTAAACAATCACAACGTGAATTCTTTTTTAATGTTAAAAATTTCTCTTTTGGTATAATCATACTTTTTTTATTCTTATCCCGAGTTCATCCTTATTATAATTTGTTAGACAATAGTAATAATTTTCGTTATGGTAGTCTTTGATTATGAGTCAACTTCATATTCTTATGTATGGTAGATGTAGTATTTTAGTGAGTTTACATTCTCTATTTTTAATTGTGTTAGAATTCCTTTCTATATGTCTTCTATCACGTACTCCATAATTCAATTAGTAATGTTATTACTACATCCGTCCCAGAGTATTTGTCCACTTTCATTTTTACACACAATCCAATACACTTCTTTAATCCATTTTATCTTGTAATTTATATATTAAAAAACTATAGAAATTATATATTAATAATCTATATGTTAAGACAAATCAAACAAGATCACACATGACTATATTTAGACTTACAGATTGAGAGAATTTGATGAGTCAAAGTGATTAGATGAACAGTTCCAAAAGTCAAAACTGGACGAATACTCCGGGACGGAGGGAGTATTATTATTATTATTATTATTATTATAATTATTATTATTATTATTATTATTATTATTATTATTATTATTATTATTATTATTATTATTATTATTATTATTACTACTACTACTACTACTACTATTATTATTCTAATATTTTTTATCGGAGCCACCGCTCTTAGTGACCTAAAATTCTTTGCGCTCACCCCTGGTAGCCGGCCGCCGCCATTAGCCACCCACCAGAAGAACGGTGCATGTTCTTCCTTCAATTTTAAAGTTTGGCAACTCCTCTAAAATTCTCTCAACTCATCTTCCTATCTTTTTAAAATCAAGGGTAAAAATGATAGTTGTTTCTCTCTCCAATTCACCATACTAGAATCTCAGACCTTGATCGTTTCTGCATCACTAATTCTTAATCCACTTTTCTCCTCTCTCAAATCATTCATTCTAATCATCAATCTCGATCACTTCTCTTTCTTTTTTGTTGAACTAATAAAAATTCAAAGCAAATAAAAATAAAAGCAGAACCAAAATAGGAAATAGAGGAAGGAACACCTCTACAACTCTCACCCCTCCAAAACAAAGTCATACAAATTCTCACAATTGTGTTAGGAGTCCTTTTAATATATATACTCAATCATGTACTCCATAATTCAATGAGCAATATTATCATTCTAATACTTCAACCATATTATATTTAGTTCATCCTTATTATAATTATTATTGTTATTAACTAATATTTTTGAAGTGTATTATTATTATTTTACTAAATTATTACTCGTAGTATTATAATTATTATCAGCACTATTATTATTACATAGTATTATTATACTATACTCCGTAATTATCATCATCATCATCACGATCTCATGATTATTAACCTACACATAATTTTGTTACTACAAATTACGGCGTGTTTTTCTATTGTGCAGTAGTATTTATTTTTTGACTAAATTCTATAAAAAGTTCTCAGTTATAGGTCATTTTACATATTTAGTCCCTACATATTAAATATACTAATTTAGTCCCTAATTATTATATCAATTTTCATCAATGGTCCTTTGTTAATATTTTTGTTAAGAACGTAGATAAAATTATATATTCATACATTTCTTTCTCCTCAATTAAGCTTTCTCCCTCCTCTCGCACTTTTTCCTAAACTCGTTGTTGAGCTTGAAGCTCTAAACCCAAAATTGAAATGATCATTTCTCTCTCAATTATTAGTCTTCCTCGTAGAACCTAAAATCAAAACCAATAAACTTTATGGATGAGTTTTATCGGTTAGTCTCAAGAAATTGCAAAGGAAATAAACATTCAAACTCATCCATGAAGCTTATTGGTTTCGAATTTGGGTTCCACCATTTAGACAAATAATTGAGAGAAGAGTGCGTGATGATTTCGATTTTGGGTTCAAAGCTTCAAGCTCAACGGCGAGTTCGGGAAAGGAATGCGATGAGAGGGAGAAAGCTTAATTGAGTAGTGAATGATGTGTGAATTTACAATTTTATCCAAGTTCTTAATGAAAATGTTAACAAAGAACCATTCGTGAAAAATGATATAATAATTGGGGACTAAATTAGTAATATTTGATATGTAGGGACTAAATATGTAAAACGACCTATAATTGGGGACCTATTGTGGAATTTATTCTAGATAAAATTTTATATTCATACATCTCTTTCGCCTTAATTAAGCTTCATTATCCCTCCTCTCGTACTCTTTCCTACGCTCGTTGTTGAGTTTGAAACTCTAAACCCCTGAAATGATCATTCCTCTCTCAATTATTAGTCTTCCTCGTGGAATCTAAAATCAAAACCAATAAAATTTGTGGATGAGTTTTATCGGTTAGTCTCAAGAAATTGCAAAGGAAATAAACATTAAAACTCATCCATGAAGCTTATTGGTTTTCGAATTTGGGTTCCACCAGTTAGACAAACAATTGAGAGAAGAGTGATGATTTCGATTTTGGGTTCAAAGCTTCAAGCTCAGTGGCGAGTTTGGGAAATGAATGCGAGGGGAGGGAGAAAGCTTAATTGAGTAGTGAAAGAAGTGTGAATTTACAATTTTATTCGTGTTCTTAATGAAAATGTTAACAAATGACCATTCGTGAAAAATGATACTCCCTTTGTCCCGGAGTATTCGTCAACTTTTGACTTTTGGAACTGTTCATCTAAGCACTTTGACTCATCAAATTCTCTCAATGTGTAAGCCTAAATATAGTCATGTGTGATCTTGTTTGATTTGTCTTAACATATAGATTATTAATATATAATTTCTATAATTTTTTAATATACAAATTACAAGATAAAATGGATTAAAGAAGTGTATTGGATGGTGTGTAAAAATGAAAGTGGACAAATACTCTGGACGGAGGTAGTATAATAATTGGGGACTAAATTAGTAATATTTGATATGTAGGGACTAAATATGTAAAACGACCTATAACTGGAAACTTTTGTGGAATTTATTCTTTGAAAAAGTTAAANGTGAAAGAAGTGTGAATTTACAATTTTATTCGTGTTCTTAATGAAAATGTTAACAAATGACCATTCGTGAAAAATGATACTCCCTTTGTCCCGGAGTATTCGTCAACTTTTGACTTTTGGAACTGTTCATCTAAGCACTTTGACTCATCAAATTCTCTCAATGTGTAAGCCTAAATATAGTCATGTGTGATCTTGTTTGATTTGTCTTAACATATAGATTATTAATATATAATTTCTATAATTTTTTAATATACAAATTACAAGATAAAATGGATTAAAGAAGTGTATTGGATGGTGTGTAAAAATGAAAGTGGACAAATACTCTGGACGGAGGTAGTATAATAATTGGGGACTAAATTAGTAATATTTGATATGTAGGGACTAAATATGTAAAACGACCTATAACTGGAAACTTTTGTGGAATTTATTCTTTGAAAAAGTTAAACCCAAATTTTACGCATTAAAAATAGGTTTGAATATGTTTTTTTATCCCGACCGTTTAAATATGTTTTTTAGGGGAAATTTAAGTGTTACAACATAGTAGCTGTCAAAATGTAGTATCACATATTTTTATTTCCTAATTAGTATCACTTGTCATTGTCTAATTGTTATTGTTTAAATAAAAGTTTAGTGCTATTGGACATTGTTACAAACTAAATGTCCACCATCACTGAACATTATTACCACCATTATATATTATTCAAGTATTACTTAGAAGATAAAAAAGTTTACGTATTAAATTGAGAAATGAGATATGTTTTAAAACTATTTGGTAATAATTTCACATTATTTAGGTCATCCCTATAAATTTTTGTTTATAGATGGATGGTCCTCCTGCCTATTTTTCATATGGAGTTAATGTTCAATATGTTTTTTTTTGCAGAAAATTCTTCTAGAGGATCACAGTATTTGAAATATACTCTGGGTCATTAAAATTCAATTTATAGTAATGTACTTTGAAGGTATATATATATCTGCATCAAAAAACCAACTCAACCAAGCTCTCAAACTTGTGATTGTGACCTAATTTTTTTATATATACTATAACACGCCTCTCATGTGCAGACATAATTTTTTGAACCTTGCATGTGAAACCCTAAATTTTTAAAATTGGGTGGGGGTAAGTTATTAACTCTTGACCTCTTTATCAACAAGGATCCGATACTATGTCAAAGCACCAACTTAAGCAAAAGCTAAAACTTGACCTCTACCAGCTTGAATATGTTTTTATCCGATTGTTTAAATATGTTTTATATTTAGGTCAGGCCTATAAATTTTTGTTTCTGAGATGGTCTTCCAACTTGTTTTTTACAAAGAGTTAATGTTGAATATATCCTCTAGGATATCTTTAGTCTTCTAGAAAGAATTTTTAGGTCTCATAGTATCTGAAATATACTCTAAGTCCTTAAAATTTGTGGTGATGTACTTCGAAGGTACATTTTGTACATTTGGTCTTTAGGAATTAGGATTGAAATTTCTGTCAATTTGACCAATTAAACACCACAAAATTTACTTCAAGGTACTTCACATTTTCTCCTAAGAACTTGCAGATCCCATATTATTAAATTTTACATTGAATAATCATTATTTTATTAAATCTTAATAAATCCTTTCAATCATAAGTTAAATTATTATAATCCTTGTTGTCAAAAATGTTGGACATGTGTGCAGTAATTGTCCCATGGCGGAGGCTATGTGGGTCAAGTCACAATCGAATATCGTGGGCGCTTGTGTGTTGAATGTAGAGGTGGCAATCGGATCAACCGGATCGGTTTCGGGTTGGATTTTTTCGGTTCGGATATCTTTCGGTTATATGTTATAATCGGTTCGGATCAGTTCGGATCGGTTAAATTTCGGTTCGGATTTGATTTCGGTTCTATACATTTTTCGGTTCGGTTCGGTTTTGAGTCGGTTCAGATACGGTTCGGTTATAAATCGGTTCGGATAGAATTCGGTTCGGATACAATTTGAGTCGGATATATTTCGGTTTCGGGTCTAGTTCGGTTCAGATATATTTCGGTTTCGGATCAAATATATTTTGGATATATACTATTTTCTAATTTTCCTCTTTTGACTTTTTAGTCATATTTTACAAAGTTGGACTACAAATTATGAAAGCATATATATTTAATTATGATATAAATTTAATATAATTAAATTGATTTTAAAATTTAGTTTTGAAATATAAAATTTTCTCACATCTACTAATATACTTATGTATATAAATGAAAGGATAAAAGATAAATTCAAATAGTCTTATGTTCCATTTGAATAGAATTTGGTAAAAATTGAGTAAAATTGGATGAAATTAAGTGAATTTTATTCATTTGAGTGCAAAATTTGTAAATTGTTGAGTATATTTGGTTGAAAATAGAGAAAATTAAATTTAATAGAGTCAAATATAATTAATTTTACACCTAAATGTAATGGTATAGATCAAATTTGAAAATGATAATAGTAAAGGCTACCGCTAGAGAGTCTTTTCAAAATGCTAACACTAACATTTAATTTTATTAACTAATATTGAGTGAATTGGTTTGAAACTAATCAAATTAACTCTCAAATCAATAAAATTTATTGTAATGAGATGAAATTATGATAAAATCTAATTATTCCATACAATTCATCATATATATATTCCTTTCGTCCCAAAAAGAATATCACACTTCACTATTTAAAAATTACGGAAATTTTATTTGTTTGTGCGTTATCATTTATATGTATAACTTATCTTTAATTTCTACATATAATAAATTTAAGGCATAAAAATTTGTACTTTTTTTCAAGAAGATAATCCATTTTATGAGGGAATGAGCAAGTAATGTAACTAGTTCAAATGGTAAAATAAAAGTAAAAATTTAAAAATATAATATGCTTATTGAAAGGTAAACATAGTTCTGAATTTATCGATTTTAGTTCTAATCGAGTTCGGATATTATCGGTTTCAGATCTAATCGGTTTCGGATTTTATCGGTTTCGGGTATTACCGGGTCCGGATCTAACCGGTTTCGGGTTTAATCGGTTCGGATATTATTGGTTTCGGATCTAATCGGTTTCGGATTTAAATCGGATATGAATTATTTAGTTTGGTTTCGGTTCGGTTCGGATAATTTCGGATTTTCGGTTATAGATCGGATCTTCATTTTTCGGATCATTCCGGTTTCGGTTTCGTATATTTCGGTTCGGGTAATCGGTTCCGGTTCTGTTTTGCCAGGTCTAGTTGAATGCACTGTAAGGCTAGGGTATGCGTTTCTTCTAACACCAATTGGTTTTAGAAGAGTTGGTAGCGCTTGAGGTCCTACAAAAAAATATCATTGTCTTATTTATATTTTATCACAAAAACTTATTTTAAATCATTAAAAAAATTATTTCAACTTTATAGTTGCAAAACTTGAAGTATTTATAATTTTCTTTGGAGTTTCAAAATATTTATAAATTAAAGTATATATAATGTTTTTAAATTTTTAAAATATTTATAAATTAAATTCTGTATTTTAAACATAAATTATAATATGTAATTTAAACATATATTTAACAAAAAAACTTTAATTTTAAACAAAAATGTATTAAAATTTCAAAAAGACTTAAATTTTTTTTAAAAATAAATTTTAAATAATATTTTTAAACTAATAAAATAAATTTTGTATTTCAAATGTTTTTATGATGAAAATATAAATAAGGTAATGGTATTTTAACAACAACTAAGATAATATTTTTTTAAGTTAGAAATTAAAGGATTTATATTAAAAATTAAAAAAAATAATTATTATTCAAGGTAAAACTTATTAATATGGGTCATGCAAGTTCTTTAGTGAAAATGGGAGGTACCTTGAAGTATATTTTTGGTTTTTTATTGGTCAAAGTAATGAAACTCTCAATGCTAATGGCCAAATGGATGAAATATACCCTCGAAGTATATAACCATGAATATTAAGGACCCTCGGAGCATATTTGTGATATTGTATGATTTGAGAGTTCATTCCAAAAAATCGAGTGTGTCTTGAAATAATTTTTTATGTTTTATGTGCTGTAAAATTAGTAATTTTTATTTTTTGGTCATATGAAAATTTTTAATTGAAAACAAATTTTCATTTTGGTTCTTGTAAACCCTAAAGTAATAGAAAGACCATTTCTAGAAAAACACATTTTATAGAGATTATTTGTTCCTTTACTATAATAATGAGACTCTGGTTCAAAGAATTTTGACATTTGGCGAATCTATTTGATACTCGCTCCATCCCGGAAAACATGGGAGTTTTGATTTTGAAGAGGAATTAAAGGGGAGTGTATTTTGGTACTGAATTTCCAAAAATATCCTTTAATGTGATGGGTAAAAGTATGATTTGATGGATAGATTATGAGTAAAAAGGTATGATGTGATAGGTAGTGTATGAAAAAGTAAGGGGTAAAAGTGAGTTTTTAATAGAAATGAGAAGTGTTTTTTGGAACGGATGAAAAAAGAAAGGAGAAATGTTTACAGAGACGGAGGGAGTATTTTTTAACCTATTTACAACTATTATTTAAACAGGGAGTATATTAGGATTAAACTTAGGTCTTTCCTTTTACGCCAATTAGATGAGAATCGCCAAAATCGCTAGGTGAGAATCCCTAGTGATCGATTAACAAAGTGTGAATTTCCTTCTATAAGATCGCTAAGTAAAATTGCTAGATGAGAATCGCTGGATCGATTAACAGAGTATGAATTTCCTTCTACTAGACCGATCGGTGAAATTGCTACAAAGGAAATGGTATTTTTAGCTGAGAATCAGTCTTTCCTTCACGGTCTTTCCTTCAGGAGCGATGGGTAAAATCGGTCTTTCCTTTTACACTTGAGAATCGACTCTTGATCAACGATTCCTGCTATTGATGATAATTAACACTCGATTTGGTAAGTTGAAGCAAATGGTATTATTATCGAAGATCTGATTGATACTATTCTGAATTTAGCCTAATGTTTCTACCAAAATAAAGAGATTCCTTGGTTGTCATTAATAAGTTTTGGCCATATAAAAATCAAATTCCAGTATATTCATTGCAATTATCTTATTCTCAATTCACAAGTTGTGCTTGAGAAAGGAAACTACACAATTGCTGATTTGTTTCCTCAGTTGTCATGGCTTTCAAAATCATGCACTCTTTATTGAAGATCACTCCGATCAGTGAGTGTTGGAGGATTTTTGTTCGTGTGACACGAGTGTTAATGTTATATGTTGTCGGTGTAAAATGATGACAAGGCAATAAATTCAACCGAGATGGCATTCATCGACGAACACGTAAGTAAATCCTTAGCTACAAATACATTGTTAAATAACTAAACATTTTTTACCTGTGTTTCAAATTTATGTGTATTTCAAGATTCATTTAAACAAATGTCTCTATATGTTTGTTGAACTAATATTTTGTGTGTTAGTTTATGTACCCAGGCTTTAGAGGAGTGGGGTGAATAAGGCATTAATATTAGTTTAAAACTTTTTCAACTAAGTCCCTTTTATTTATGCCTAATGATGCTTGTTTAAAAATACTCATGTTAAAATAGATTTGGAGTAACAAACGCAATAAAGAAAAAATGTAAATTTAAGTGCACCGTATTTTATAGTATTTCAGGAACTCTCTACTCTAGTTCATTAAGACTCCTCCTTAAACATTTCCAATCTACTAGAATTCCTTGAGAGTCTCATCACCGTGGACTCAACCGAATGAGTGTTTGGCACACAAAATTTTGCCAATAAGTTTACACTTGATCGAAAATACTTCACGCATTGAAGTATCCAACTAGCTTGAAAATTTTACAACGACTATTCTCTACTATGCACAGAAGATTTAAAGGATATTAAATAACAACATGAATCACTTAAGCAATTAGAACTCTCTTATATATAGATAAGTGAGTGTATATTTGTTTTGATCAAGCTCAATATGTGCTCAAATATTTCTCTCAAGCATGACTCTAATTATCCTAATATAAATATTAGAGATTTTGATACATAATATGAACACTAAATAAAAGAATGAAAAATTTGAGCAAAGCTTGATGATCTAAAACAATGAATTAGTTTGCATATTTATAGGGATATATTAGGGGCATTTTATTTGCAAATAACTATTAAGAGGCTCCGAGCACCATATTTAATAGAAGTAAACCATTGGAGATGAATAAGACCATTAATGGAAAAATCTACACTAAGAACGGTTTAGTGCCTTGACCGTTTGAACGTCACAGTCGACCATTGTGTGTATATTGATTAGAATCAGCCAACGGTCACAGAGATGGTCGATCATTCCATAGAAATGATCTAACTCCTATGGTCGATCATTCCATAGAAATGATCTAACTCCTGGACCACCTGGGATGTAGTGCGCATGCCCAAAAATAATTTTAGTAAAATGCTCAGAACTTCTTCAATACTTATCAGATTGGAGTAATTCAAAAGTCAGTGATCTTGTATTGAAAACAGCTATAACATTTGTATGTGCAAATATAAATGCAAATATAATTTTTGAAAATTTTCAGAAAATATATTTTTTCTTAAAGAATAAATATCCAAGTGAAAAATCTTTTTGTATGTGTGTACAGTAATATTGAGCTTGTGTTTAGACATACTCCCTCCGTCCCAGAGTATTTGTCCACTTTCATTTTTACACACCATCTAATGCACTTCTTTAATCCATTTTATCTTGTAATTTGTATATATTAAAAAATTATAGAAATTATATATTAATAATCTATATGTTAAGACAAATCAAACAAGATCACACATGACTATATTTAGGCTTACACATTGAGAAAATTTGATGAGTCAAAGTGCTTTGATGAATAGTTCTAAAAGTCAAAAGTGAACGAATATAGCGGGACGGAGGGAGTATATCATTCAAATATATTTAACAATAAAAAACTCTAAAGTATCCTATGATAATCCCATGTGAAGGAACACATTAAGGTAATCAAAACATTGTAGTTGATTTTGGTGTTCCTAAACAATTGAACAAATGTTAGCTAAATTAAATTATTTCTTAACTTCAAAACATGAAATTTAGGATACCAAGGCTAACAGTGTGTGTTTGTTTAACCAATGTTTTGTAAGTTTCAAGCCTCAACATACAACTTTTTCTTCAATTACAAACTGCTAATCACATTCCCAAATGTTCTCTCCCCAAAAAAATCTATATATGAAGCTTTATATCATACCCCACCAGACTATTCATATCTTCGAGTCTTTGGTTGTCTTGCTTACCCTCATCACTGTCGTGCATGATACTGATCATAAGCTTCAACCTTGCTAAAACGGTGTGTCTACCTAGGTTACGAGGATCTCTTCAAAGCTTACCAATGTTATCACCAACCCCCACTCGACGAGCCTATATCACAACTTCGTGCCCACTTCAATGAGTCTCAGTTCCATACTCATAGTCTAGTTCATCATTTGTTTCTCTGGCCACATACTTTGATGTTCTTCCCGTTTTTCCCACTCCCACCGTGTCACTAGTTCCAGCAAACATGGATCAACCGTCACCCCACCCTATTACCTCGCTACCACCCTGCCTAATACCTTACCCACAACCTAGCCCCTCTAACACCCATCTCGTTACCCAGCCCCTTACCCGATCTTACACCCCTCTCCATGGAACCTCTTTTACATCCACCATCACTTCACGACCCACTGACTCCATGACCATTCGTTCTAAAAGCGACATTTAAAAAACCCAAGATTTATACCACTACCCTTTTAATCAACCTACCGACACTGAACCTAACACATTTCGATAGGCTTCCAAAAATATTATTGGCGTCATGCTATGGATGGAGAATATGACGCTTTGATTATTAAACATGATACATGGGTACTTGCTCGTCACCCTTTGGGTTGGGCTCCGATTGACTGTATGTAAGAAGATACACAAGATCGAGTATAGCGCTCATGGATCTATTTCTCGTTATAAGGCACATCTTGTTGCCAAAGGCTATAAAAAAAAATTTTGCGTGGATAACTATGACACTTTTAGTCCTGTGGTAGTTTAGAAGACTATCTATACGAAATATTTACTGGGCCACAACCATAAGCTTAAGCTTTTGGTTAAAATGGTTCCTTGACATGGTATCAGAGCCTTGTTGAGTAAGAGGTCACGGGTTCGAAACTCAGCACCACCCAGTTTTAAAAAAAATTAAGGTTTCACGTGCAAAGATCGAAAAAAGACTACGCTTACACGTGAGGGAGGCGTGTTAGAATATAAGAAACATTTCCTGATCCACAACCATGAGCTTGAGCTTTTGGTTAAGATGGTTCCTTGACACTATCTATGTTCTCTTCTCTCTTGCTCTTAGCTATCAGTTTTCTTTATACTAGCTTGATGAGTCCAATGCACTCTTACATGGCAAAGTTGATGATGATATCTATTTGGCTTAACCACCAAGTTTTGTTGATTCAGCTTTTTTGATACACACCATGTCACTAAGCTCACCAAGTCTTTGTATGGCTTGAAATAGGTTCCTCGAGCGTGGTACTTAGTGTTTGTCTCCTTTCTTATATGCATATGGTTTTCGAAAAAACAAGCATGATACACGTCTCTTCATCATATATGGCCCCATGGGCACTCTTATTTTGCTCATTTATGTTGAGAATGTTATTGTTACAAGTAGTTCTGTTACTCTTTTTTAGGCCTTTATTGACCGTATGTGTTAGAAGTTTAAAATAATGGACCTTGGTCCTTTTCATTGTTTTTTCGCTCTGGTGATAAATCAAACTATGTCCACTCTTGTCGTGTCCTAGATTAAATGCTCTTGAGTTATTCCATTGGGCTGGTCTAGACAACTACAAATCGACCACCATTCCTCTACTAGTTTGATTAGCAGTCGTAAATTGGAGATGGAATTTTAGCCTTTTTATGATCGCACTTTGTTTCGGAGTCTTATTGGTTGTCTTTTGTATCTTACTACTACACATCCTTACTTTCAATTCATTGTGAACTATGTGTGTCAACGTATGCATGCTCCTAACAATGATATCCAGAGTTTAAAGTGAATTCATCATTTTGTCAAAGGCACTCTTAATTATGGTCTCATTTTTTGGCCTGGTGACCTACAACTCAAAGCTTATTTGATTTAGAGTGAACTAATGACATGACTGATGGAAGCATTATAGCTATATATCTCAAACCAAATCTGGTCTCTTGAAGTATGTAATTGCAAACTCGTGTGTCCGAATCATCGATTGAGGTCGAGTATCGATCGAGCTTTATCCTTAGTTACAACAGAGATTATGTGGCTAACATATGTCTTGATTGATATTCGTGTTTCCATATCAGTGCCTTAACTCCTTTTTGACAATCAATATACCATTTATCTTATTAAAAATTCTATGTTCCATAAATGGATGAAACATTTGGGAACAGACTATCACTTTGTTCATGAATAGGTTATTGCTCGCACTATGAGTGTGTCTCATATTTTTTTTGAAAAGATCAGCTTGCAGACTTGCTGATTAAGTCTTTCCCTTCACATACCATGTTTCCAGCATCTTCTATCCAAGCCTCGACTTGATATACGCAGTTCAACTTGACAGTCTTTGTGTTTTAGTCAGCTTCTTTTATTATACTATATTCCTATTCCTAGTTTTGCTTGTATTCTTTTCCATATATATTTTGTTGTATACTTTATTATTTGTTGAGTAATACAATTAATCTTATGTTCAATGAAGTATCATTTTTCATTTAGTTTTTTACTATATAAATTTTATATTTAAATTTTACATCTAGATAGAATCGATTAAATTGAACTAGAAAATAAAGTCAGGTAAACCTCGTAACACATAATGGGAAGATATATGGATTTTGGGGGATGGAGGGAGTATAAAATTTCATAGTAAAATTTAAATAAATAGAAAAAAAATAAGAAATATTTACAATAAATAGCACTAAAACTTAAGTCATTTCTCTAAATAGCATCTATATTGTTTTATTCCTTAAATAGCACTTAATAATGTCCATAATGTCCTGTGATGACGAATATTTACTTGAATAATGACTAATGCATAATGACTAAAAGTGCTACATTGGGAAGAAAAACACATGTTGTGCTATTTAGGGAAAGTCATTATGTTTTAGTGCTATTTAAATAAATTCCTTAAAAAATAAATCAATTAAATCAATTCAAAGATCATGAATAAAAACAAACATGATATATGTTTTTATTAAACAAAGCACATATTTTTTTCAAAATTTTGATGAACACACAATAGTTTCTCATTAAAGTTTAATCGCTCAAATAAAATTTATTCTGAACACAAACTAATAATTAACAACATTACGATAACACAAAACGATACACACTTATACATTTAATTCATTGTTTAAACATCAACATGGCAAGTTTGCATGAGTTGATACTTGGCGGTTGACCCAACTAAAATGGTGTTTGGCCTATATTTCTCTCCGAAGCTCAAATAAGCCGGACAGTTTGCATGAAGATGGTACTTCCCGGAAAGAAACCTCCCCACCTTCCACCTGATCATTCCATCAACTTTGAAGTTGATCATCACCATCCCAGCACTCTCATCCACAACGAGCTCCTCCCCGAGGTACGGTGGCAAGGACACAAACTTTCCACTGAGGAAAGGCGACCAAACAGTGATGTCTTTGTGTCCTTGGTAAGACTCAGGGAGGGGAGCGGGGGTGGTGATCTGCTGGCCTTTGTAGGCAGCGAAGACGATGAGTTGGTCGTAGAACGCCCCTACGCGTGCGTTGGGATTGGTGGAGACAATCGTTATCTGGATGTCGGTTCTGACGTTGAGGTTCGGAGCGATGATGCCAGGGACAACTGTGGTGACGTTGAAGTCATAGACGGTGGCGTCTTGGAGGACGAAGGCGGGTTTGGTGGGGCGAAGGATGAGCCAAGTAAGAAAGAGGGCGAAGAGGACGAGAAAGATGAAAACAAGGACACCGATGATGCAGAGGGTAAGAAGGACAGCAGGTGTCAATACCTTCCACTTTAAATTTTTGTTGGAATTGTTTGCACCATCCTCGTTCGCCATTGTATGGGTTGATAATTAAGTTCTTGAATTTGTGGTGTTCTTGGCGGACTTAATTAGATCTTATGAGTTCTACTCTAAGTATATGCCTGGTGTGATATATATATAGCTACACCTTTATGTTACGTGTGGAAGTGTAGTGCGATTTGCTATTTTTAGGTTAGGGTAACTCATTGTTATCTCTTCCATTTAAATAATACACCCCCGTCTCAAAAAACATTACTCGTTTTAATATATTTTTGGTCAAATAGTTACATGCTTTGACCATAGATTAAATATAAACTAAAAAAGAAATGTTATAAAAATTTGGTATATCTAAACTAGATCCTAAGATGAATCTAATTATATTAAATTTATATTATAATTCAATATTTTTTTTTCACAATTTGTAGTCAAAGCGTGTAACTGTCTGACCAAATACTATTCAAAATGAGTAATGTATTGTGAGACGGAGGGATCGGAGTGTATTAATCCCAATAATAATACTTTTACTTAGAGCATGTTTTTTAAGGTTTAAACTCTTAACTTTCAGTTTCTTTCAGTTACTTCCAATCCTTCCAGTTTTTTCAGTTCCTTCCAGTTTCTTCCAACTATTCTCATTTTCTTTCAACTCTTCCTACTCCCCAACAAATTACTTTTAAAAAAATATTTTTAGTGTGATTATTATTTTTATTATTATTCTTACTATTACAACTGTTATGTTCATAACTATACTTTATTTAAAAAAATTCATCTCACAATTTTCATGATTCACACTCATTATTTTTTATTCAACTTTTTAATATAAATAAGACAATTTTTGTATATTAATCAACATGATATAACAGGAAAACATCAATATTTTAAACTATATTGAAAAATTATGGATAAAATAGTTACAGAGAATGTTTTATTAATCTAATTTATATAGGACCCCTCACCTTTCCCTTTATTACTCAAATTTTTCGCATTTATCTAATTTTAATAAAAAAATTGAAAGTCAAAATAGTTCAGACAAAAAGACTAAAAAGGTGTTAAACATAAAAAATGTGAAAAGAAGTTATATCGCTTTATTCCAAAAATAGAAGTTACAATGAAAATAAAACGTGAATCATGAAAGAAGAAATAGGTTTGATTACATTATGTGACATGTCTTATATTTAAAACAAAATCTTGTAATATATAAAGTATAATTATAAATATATTATTTATAATAAATACCACATAAATAACTTTTTAAAATTTAACATTTTGATATTTATGCTAACTTTATATTATAATTAATTTTCTTTTGCAAAAGTAGTTTTTTTGTGTATGAAAAATAACAATAATCTTTTTATCTTAAAGGCATTCATTAGGATAACGTGATGATGATGATGATGATAATAATAATAATAATAATAATTTATAAAAATAAGAATTAGAAGGAAAATAATATAAAAATACACTAAAATAAATAATTTAAAAGTTTATTTAGGTTTTCTAATTTTTTGAAGTTCTCCGAGTTTCTTCCAGTTCTTCCAGTTTCTTCCAATTCTTTCAAGTCTTCCAGATTTTTCCAACATCAAAACTCTATTTTTTCATGTCGTAAAGAACATGCTATAGTTAACTATCTCATTAAATTGTTNTTCACAACTCTCGAGTTCTTTCATTAATAATATTCTTGCGATCCGTCCATTGAGTCGGATCATTTGGTGGAATTTTCGTCGATCAAATTTTATATATATATATATATATATATATATATATATATATATATATATATATATATATATATATATATATATATAAAATTTGATCGACGAAAATTCCACCAAATGATCCGACTCAATGGACGGATCGCAAGAATATTATTAATGAAAGAACTCGAGAGTTGTGAAGTATTACGCTAGGTTTAGCTTGAGGATCTGTGTGAGGATCCCTCCTATTTATACATATCCCTTTACATATTAAGGCAATTAAATTATATTATTAATTACATAAGCTAATTATATTCCTGCAATCCAAATTTCGTGGCTCATCTTCTGCAACCCAACCGCAGACTCTTCCCAGCAAGCGTGTTGCCAACGGCTCCTTTACTCGGGTCAGCTCACCCCCAATGCTTTGGGCCGGCCCAACATTGACATTGAGATACCCATGGGTTCCAAAACGCTCATGGGCACACGGGTTGGGGTGCGCGGTTGGTAGCGGGCCATTAGACGAGCCACGTTTAAAAATGCGGAAATTTGAATGTCCATGTACCCCTCCTCTCAACAGATTTGAGCCATCCCGCAATACTGGGGCAGTTGCTTGATTACCCAGAGAAAACAATCATCATCTGTTCTCTCGTCTTCTTCCCAAACCTGATAAAACCACCGTTGGAGCGCCTCATTATATTCCTCACTGTTCTTCACCCCAACTGCGATTGCGCCCCGACCCATTTTTTGTGCTTCTCAGGTCAGTTCCTCCTTCGTTACAATGTCCTTTTCAAAGTACGATTCCTTGGCTTCGTCTTCTAGCCACACTCCTCCAAACCAGCCGATTAACCCCGATCAGGCTCATGGCCCCTCCGGTTTGCCATATCGGTCATCAGCAATTGCATCTGGTAGGGGACGTCGGCGGTCATCAGCAATTGCATCTGGTAGGGGACGTCGGCGATTAAGGAAATTGTTATCCCCTCCAAAGCCCAAGTTATTGGGCCCGAGGGTTGAACATGGGGAGAACATCATGGCCTTGTGCCATTGTCAAATCTCAAACTAGGGCCTCGTTGATGCCATTCACATGGTTGGACCCGCCATTGAGGTCTGGCGACTTAGTAAGATTGAGACCGCCCTAGACACCCCTAAGCGGTTCTTCAATGTACACCTTGCTTCCTTGAAGAGGGGCCTACAATTCCCATTGCACCCTCTGCTCTTGGAGTTCTAGAATGAGGTAGACCACCTCCCCTGCCATCTAGTCACTAACTCCCACCGATACATAGCGGGTTACCTGGTCAAGTGATAGGAAGCGGGAGTTACTCCCAACTTGGAGCATTTCTTGTTCACCTTCAAACTCGTCAAGGGGCACAAGAAATGGGCCTCCTACGCTTTCCTCTCCCAACGGATGATCAAGCTCTTTGCATGCGACAAGAACGGGTCCACCAAAGATTCAAAGCCCTTCTTTATCTTTATCTCTACTAGGCCCAAATCTCCCTTTATCGGCTCTAGGCACCCCTCATTCCGTCGTGTCTAGCCTCCATCAGCGACGACCAAGCTCTTGGCTGACACAAAAAAGCTCTGTCAAGGGGTTCTGTCGAGATCAGATTGGTGGTCCCTGATGAGTCCTTGGCAAAGCTTGGGTTCAAGTTTGTCAAAGACGATCATCGCCATATTGACCTTGTTAAGGGACATCCACGGGAGGAGCGCCGATTCAGGTCCCTTCGGTAACCCCCCTAGGCTAACTCTCTCTTGCTTTACCTTCATTATTTCTTATCAGTTGCCCATTGGTCGCCTTGCCTTTTCTAGTCGAGCTTGAAGAGGAGATGGAAAGTGACATAGACCTGTATCAGCTGCTGCGTTGCCTCACCGTGCAGGACCAAAAGAAGAAAAGGAAGCGGAACACTACTTCCTATGACGAGTCCTTGAGCCATGAGGTTCACTCCCCACTCAATCACGTGGTGATTAATGTGAAGGATCAAGGGGAACCGATCGACCCCCGCGGCGGAGTTGTGGACGATGGTGGTCAATTCTCCTTCCAGCAAAAGAGTCCATGGGGAAGACTCGTGTGGACGCCTCATAGATCAGCAATTGGCATAGCCTATATCTAGTGCGACCAGGGGTGAGCCTCCTCCTGAGAAGGCTCCCTCCTAGATCGACCCCCCACCTTGTTATGTCTAATAAACAAAGGTAGACTCGGATACTTCCCAAAGTCATTGGCTTGGGGAACACCGAAAAAATTGGTGAACCACGAACGTACCCCCAATAAAGTGTTCTGACTAAAACAGATGACGAATTTATTAAAATTAATCACCTGCCAATATAGTCATTCATACTTTGATAACACCCAAAGAACCTCTCTCGCTTACTCAAATGTAGCCTTCAAGAAAAGAAGGCTATCATCTACAAATAGAAGATGGTTTATGCATGGAGCTATAATCCCTGTGCCACCCGAATACCATGTATAAGACCTTGTTGTTCTTAATTCTGTAGAAGGAAAGATAATCCCTCCGTGCATAAGATAGTGGACTGAGCGGGTCACCTGACGAAGGCCACAAATAGGGAGGATAATGTCAGTCAAATTGTAACGCCCTGAAACCCGACATATCAGAATTAATTAATTAATAATAATTAATTAATTACTGAGACAGACTCGATGTAATTTTGAAATATTCTTTGCTTGACAAAAAGGTTTATACCTTGAGTAGGGTTTGACGAAACGAATCCAATGGTGCAAACGGGTTTGGATTTGGAGCTGGGCCCAAAAAGTGTGTTTCGGCCCATCGTTTTTGTAAACAGAGGGAGTAGTTTTTAAATAAATAATTTTTATTTTAGTTTAAACTTGAATATGAAAAAAGACTCAATCATTGAATCGTACAGAGGCGACTCTACCAAATGAAAGGTCACGTAGTGTTCAATCTCATGTTGGTGATTTCAACTTTACTGTCCCAAATTTTCAAACATCTCAAACGAGAGTTGTGATTTCAAGGTCCTAATATACAAATATAAAATGTGAGTTTTCTTATACTTTTCACATGCTGGCATATGTATCTTTGCCTTCAAACGATAACTCTTAGTGCACCCCATAAAATACTTTTACTTTCACCTAAAATATCTAAATTATATTTCATTATGTAAATGGTAGTTTATTGAGGGTAGAAGTTGTTTTGGAGGTATTTTAGATATTTTAGGCAGGGTAAAAGTATTTGATAGGGTGTGCAAAAATTTAAGACGGAAGTGTTTTTAAGACAGAGGTAGTAGTCCAATTGCAATAAAATTATTCGTGCTAAAAAATTGAACTTGAATCTTTATAAAGTAATGGGTATCGTTAAAAAAAATTGGTTGCCAAAAGTTGTGTATTAGATTTATACAAATTTGTTTTAGTTACGTGTTGGAGTTTATGGTGTATTCCACCGACCACCGTAATATATACTCGGTATGTGAATATAAAAAAGGCTTAATAAGATTTACCTCATGTAAAATTATTTAAAATATTTTTATCATATACACGGCCAGAAATGAAGAGTTTTTTTTGGAATGTTTAAAAAAGAAAATAGAGTCTTTTTTTTCGACAGAGAAAATATGTGTTAGATTATCAACATATTTCTTAGGGTTACAATTCCAACTTGAGCTTCTGGTTGAATTTCTTTGACAGTATACAAAATAATGAACCATGTACGAATTAGTGTGTGTGTCTATATATATATATATATATATATATATATATATAACTTTATTCATTTATTTAATACAGAAATAAGTAGAGCTTACATCACAGCGAAGGGAGTTGCTCGAAATGAGAGTAAAAAGCACTAAAATTACTGTTTAAAGAAAATGTTGTGAGATTGTGTGCCGCCGAGTTTGCTTCCCGGTAAATGTGGTTTATTTTTCCTCATGAATTTTGGATTGCATCTTTGATTTCTTTGTACTATGCGTTGGTTGCCTCCTGTATTTTCTTCACCTCATTCCTTGAGTCCATGAAAAGGTTACGTTGATCGGCTGATTTAGGAAGTAAGTGTGTTTGACGCCTAGGGCTGCTGCCTTAATTTCTCCTACTTCAGGGTCATTTTCTCCCTCCCAATTCTGTATCCATGCCGCTAGGAACTTTCCAGTTTTTAGCCAGATGATTGCTGCTGCTGCCATTCGATCCTGTGAGATTGCAATATCAGTGGTGATGCATAGCCCTTGCTTTGGGAAATTCCATTTGAAAATTTGGATTGCGGCCATTTTGATGGATGGAATTGAGAGGTGCAGGTATCTTTGACTTCCTTTCCCTTTGATTAACACAAATACTATGTGTCTATGGATCACAAATAGGGTACATGAAACATTTTGGTGTAACTGTAGCATGAGTCATTGTTTGGATAAAAGGAGAAAATGAGGAGAAAGAAAATGGATAGAAACAAAATAGAGAAGAAAAAAATGAAGAGAAAATGAAAAGGAGATTATTGTTGTTTGGATGAGTGGAAAATGAAGTGAAAATGTAAAAGGAAAGAATATGTGATAAAGAAAAAGAGACATTTTTGCCTTTACTTTTTATTATTGAATATGAAGGAATGAAGGGCAAAACAGTCAATTCACGCGTTTTCTCTTCAATTGGTGGATTTTCTCACCACTTGAGAGTGGAAAAGTTTTTAGGTTGGCACCTTTAACAATTTCTTTCCTTCCCTCATTTTCTTCCCTAAACAAACAAGTAAAACTTTATTGAAAATTGTATTTTCTTTCGTTTCATTTTCTTTTTCTCTAAAATCACCCCATCCAAACATGGGGTAAGTGTTGTCGTTATTGCACAAGGCGTTATTAAGAGGATCACTACGGCTACTGTCACGTTAAGAATCTGCAATGATTGCTTAGATCTTCAAATTTTTATTGTTAAACATAAACTATCACGTTTAGAGAGAGCTGCGAAAATTGGACAGAGAGAGAGCAGCTTTCCGTTATTAGCTTAATTAACGGCCCGGCGGGCGTCATTTGATACAAAACGAATCTTCCATCTCCAGTTTTCTGGACAAAGCAATGTATCCTACATTACATCATCATCATCCATACGGAGACTAACGGAGAGTACTTTGTTAAACGTCAAATCGCGTCTGATAAACCTGAGGTTCGGAGGGTCAATCCGCCTCCATATATGGCATAAACCTAGATAACCTGACCTATAAGCCCCCGCTACAAACGCTAGCTGACAGCCATTACAACTCACTTAATTAAATCCGTTTTAAAACTAAAGTCACTTTTAATTTTTCTATCTGTTCCATGACTTCCATCTTAATTTAAATGATTATGCTATGTGTACCCCAAGATTTGTACCCCAATTTGTACTCCGCAGTTTTGCACCAACATTTTGTGTTGGTGTAAAACTAATTTTTGTTAAACGCACCGACATTTGTGTCCGTGTGAATTTTTATTAACGCACCAACACTTGTGTCGGTGTAAACCATTGAAATGTTTGTGCAAACATGTGGTGTACAAATGGGGTATATTTGTTGGTGTAAGTGTAGCATGGTCCTAATTTAAATTACTCCGTACTTGTTTGAATTTATAATATTTAGCTTAAAAAAACTTCAATTCATTTTATTTGACAAGTGGTGTTGAAGTTAGGAAAAATAGAAGAAATATTTGCACTAAACAGCACTAAAATTTAAGTCATTTCCCTAAATAGCACTTAAATTGTTTTATTCCCTAAGTAGCACTTAATAATGTCTATAGTGTCCAGTGATGGCGAATATTTGCTTGAATAATGACTAATGCATAATGACTAAAAGTGCTGCATTGGGAAGAAAAACAAATGTGGTGTCATATAGGGAAAGTCATTATTTTTTAGTGCTATTTAAGTAAATTCTTCTACGTAATCCACAAGATAAGAGTTTCAATTATCAATATTTTTCATATTCTAAAAAAAAAATTTAAAACTATAGCGAGCAATTTGCTACGGACACTCTATTGCAAAAATTTTACAATGGTAATCCATTGCAAAAATCTGTTGCAAATAAAATGCACCGGAAACATTGTTGCAGAAATCTGTTGCAAAAAACTTGCAACGGAAACTCCGTTCTAAAAATATGTTGCAATTACTCTGCAACAGAAAATCGTTGCACGAAACTGTTGCGAATAATCTGCAACGTAAACGTTGTTGTAGAAATCCGTTGCGAATACTCTGCAACGAAAACCCGTTGCAAAAATCTGTTGCATAACGTTCCCGGAAAATGGCGCCAACCTCCCGCCATAAATGCAACGCATTTTTTCACTTTCCGTTGCAAACAATCTGTTGCAAAAAAAAGTCTGTTGCAAATAAAATAACCGTTGCAATTCTGCTATGGAAATACGTCCGTTGCAATTTTTCGGTTGCAAAATTGATATTTTCTTGTAGTGATATATATATATATATATATATATATATATATATATAGATTATATTATTTTACGATACAAAACATCGTAAAATAGAGATTATATATATATATATATATATATATATATATATATATATATATATATATATATATATATATATATATATATATATATATATATTTATATATATATATGGTCCCGAAAAATGAAAAAATAAAATTGGTGTGGTTCAAAATTTATATTTGGGACCCTATTTTATTTTTTTTAAAATACTTATGCTTTAAAATTATTAACAAATTTAAAAATATGAGAACATAAACTGTAAGGGGTCCTGTGTAATATGATTGGCCACTATACACATCCTCCGGGCCACCCATGGAACTAGTATATTCTAATAGGGATAATGGCCTTGTATGTGTTTGGGGGAGGAGGCTTTGGGGTGTATGAAAGTTTTTTTTTCAATAATCCTTGAATGACACTGGATCTGACATGGGGGATAAAAGGAAAAGGAATAATACTGGATGTAAATGAATGCGTATCGGATCTTCCCTAGCCATCATCCCCCAGTGTCAGCCAGCAGCAGCCTATATCCCTAGCTACAGGGCCAGGTGCCTGCTGCACATATGCACTATCTGATCATCACCATCTATCTATCTATCCCTGTGTCACCCTTTGTCAGTTATTTCATCGTATCTTCCTATTGCTCCCTTCACCCTCTCTCCACTACATACATCATCCCTGCACACTTTCGCATTACTTGATTCGTTCCCTAGTTTTTGTCCACTTTTGACTTTTAGAACTGTTCATCTAAGTATTTTGACTCATCAAATTCTCTCAATGTGTAAGCCTAAATATAGTCATGTGTGATCTTGTTTAATTTGTCTTAACATATAAATTATTAATATATAATTTCTACTCCCTCCGTCCCTAAATAAATTTCTCCTTTCGTTTTTTCTTTGTCCCCAAATAAACTTCTCTTTTACCTTAAAAAACTCCTTTTACCCCTTACTTTTTCATACCCTACCTATCACATCATACCTTTTTACTAATAATCTACATATCACATCTCACTTTTACACATCACATCAACGATATTTTTGGAAAGTCAACACAAAAATATCCCTTCCTTATATCTTCAAGAAGTCAATAATGGAAGTTTATTTAGGGACAGAGGGAGTATAATTTTTTAATATACAAATTACAAGATAAAATGGATTAAAGAAGTGCATTGGATGATATGTAAAAATGAAAGTGGACAAATACTCTGGAACGAAGGGAGTATTTATTTTTTTTAATTTTCCCTTAACAATTAGCTTTCGCGTTCATTTATTGATATCTCTAAATTTAAATTCTCATCATTACTGAAATTTTTAAATTACGAATTAAACCCCACCCCCGTCGTTCCTAGCTATAAATTGCGGTAGCCCATCCACTTAAGTTTTTCACCGTCTGCAATTACCATATTATTAGCATATGCATACTGCATACATAGTTAGTTTTAAGTCGATCTTAAGATACATGGCTTCATCAAGTACTACTTTAACCTCCTTCTTCTTCTTCTTCACGTGCTTCTTCTTCATCTTTGCCCTTCATTCCAAATCTCTTGATCAACCAAACACCATGGTACCTGTTCATCATGCTGAAATGCTTCTTAACACCAGAAAGTTACGCATTATTAAGATGAATTTACTTAAATAGCTATGTATTATTATGTTATAAGTAAGGTTTAGGTATGAAATATTTACAGTAAATAACACTAAAACTTATATGCGCAGGTGTTGAAGAAGTGGAGTGATAATGTTGAAATGGTTTTCAGCAGCAGTGGGAAAGTTATCGGAGAGGGCGAGAAGGAGAGGAAGAAGGTGGAGAGGGAGCTGAGGGAAGCGCCAATGGGTCCGGATCCTCTCCACCACCACGGCGCCTCCCCCATCTCCCGAGCCACTACCCCCAATAACAACAACAACAACAACAAACTCCTCCCTGCAGATCCCTAGCTAGTTTTTTTGTTCATTCAAGTTCCTTTTTATTTTCACTTGGGAATTACTTTAGCCATAGTAACTTGCTTTTCTAGCCTTCTTCGCGGAAGTTAATTATGACCGGTTTTTGTATCTAGTCTTAAGGGCTAGTTAGTCTTTTTGCCCCAGCTTGTGTTACATATATATATATATATATATATATATATATATATATATATATATATATATATATATATATATATATATATATATATATATATGCATGCATTCTTTGGATTGGATGCATGAACCCAAATGTTTGTATGAACAAATTAAAAATGCTTCTCTCTAGCTATGTGACTGTGTGGATTTAATGCATGTACACCGTTTTTTGGTTCCTCAAGTACACATTTTGTACGTGAATATTCGGAGGGTCACTATTAGTGTCATCTGGAAGATTAAATTTGTACTCCTTCGGTTTTATAAAATTCTTTATAATTTAATTTGACTTTCACAAAATTTAAAAGTTTTCGGAAAATACTAAAAAGCACTCCTTCCATCCATTAAAATTTTTCTCTTTTCATCCGCCTAATTTTTTTTTTAAATTTCTATTTGAAAAAAAATACTTTTTCTCTTACTACTTTAATTTTAACTTATCGCATTATTATATCTATTCAATAAAAATCTTCTTATCAAATCCTATTTTTAGAAATACATCAAATATATGTTTTAAAAAATTAACACAAAAGATTAGAATTATCGCATTATTATATCTATTCAATAAAAATCTTCTTATCAAATCCTATTTTTACAAATACATCAAAAATATGTTTTAAAAAATTAACACAAAAGATTAGAATTATTTTTATAGTTATGAGATCCATACTCATTTAATGAGCATATGTAATTGTGATTTACTACCTCCGTCCCAGAGTATTTATCTACTTTCATTTTTACACACAATCCAATGCACTTCTTTAATCCATTTTATCTTGTAATTTGTATATTAAAAAACTATAGAAATTATATATTAATAATCTATATGTTAAGACAAATCAAACAAGATCACACATGACTATATTTAGGGTCACACATTGAGAGAATTTGATGAGTCAAAATGCTTAGATGAACAGTTTCAAAAGTCAAAACGGGACGAATACTTCGGGACGGAGGGAGTATGTAGTTAAAATAAAAAATGTTGTGAACATCTCTTCAAAACAAAAATAGCTAGCTAGTATGTGGACTATGATTTTTTTTCCATTGAGATAGCCACTTGATGTCTTGATGAGGTGATAGCAGCCGACGCCATCGATTATATTGATTCTTTCCATATCCATATACGGAGTAAAATTAAATACTCCGTACATTAATACTGTAAGTATATCTATCTGATCATTATAACATTGCGTCAGCACCAGCTGTAGGGTATGTATCTCTGCAACCTCAAAAACCTGCCCCTCATACTGATTGTGTGCTTATATATGTCACTTCTTCAGGTGCCTTCATGTCCCTTTTCCCATGCAAATTTAAATCTCTAGTACTCCCAATACTCCCTCCGTCCCCTAAGATGTTCTCATTTTGACTTTTGGTAGTTTTTAAGAAGAGTTGAAAAAATGTGAAATTTTACCATAATATCCTTAATAAAAATGGGTGGAGTGTATTAAATGAGGTGGGTGAGGTGTAATAAATAAAGTAAGTGGGGGTGAGAAGATCTATTGTGGACAAAGAAAAAGAGCTATTGGAAAGATCTATGGGGACGGAGGGAGTACTTCCTAAGTAATTTTATTTGGTACTCCCTCCGTCCAGAAATATTCTTCCCACTTTCCTTTTTGGCCCGTCCGGAAATATTTTTCCCATTTCCTTTTTTAGTATACTTTTTAAGAATAAATATCAATAATACCCTTCTATTTTATTACAAATCTACTTTTTTAGTACTCTTTTAATAATAAAAGGGGATTTAAAAATTTATAGTATGTGCATTTTTGAAAATTTTGCATTTTTTTACTACTCCAAGCGTGCCAAGTCAACACAAGAAGAATATTTCCGGACGGAGGGAGTATTATTTTCTAATTTTTTCTTACTTTATACTCCCTCCGTCCCAGAGTATTTGTCCACTTTCATTTTTACACACCATCCAATGCATTTCTTTAATCCATTTTATCTTGTAATTTGTATATTAAAAAAATTATAGAAATTATATATTAATAATCTACTCCCTCCGTTTGGAAAAAATGTTCTTATTTTGACTTTGTGTAAAAATAAGGAAGTATTAAATTGTAGTTGACTTCCAATTTTGCCCTTGATGTGATAGGTAAAAGTAAGATGTGATGGATAGATTATTAGAGATAAAGTATGATATGATAGGTAAGGTATGAAAAAGTAAGGGTAAAAGTGGTTTTTTAATAGAAAGTGGAAGTGTTTTGTTGGAAGTAAAAAAAATGAAAGAGGAAGTGTTTTAAAAAACGGAGGGAGTATATGTTAAGACAAATCAAACAAGATCACACATGACTATATTTAGGCTTACACATTGAGAGAATTTGATGAGTCAAAGTGCTTAGATGAACAGTTCCAAAAGTCAAAAATGGACAAAAACTGGGGGATGGAGGGAGTAATAAATTATAATGATATCTGTAGATAGATGAGTCATAATTTAAAAATAATATCAAAATTACTCAATTTAAAGGCACAATGTTTTTCTAATATGAAAGGTTTTATGGATGGATGGAGTACCAAAGTTAAAAACACTTCAATTTTTGAAAAAACATCTTTGGGTTTTGCTAGGACACTCAACTTATGTTCATAAATTGTACACCAAGGGAAAAACAACACACATAAACACTTAATGTTTGTAAATGCACTATTATTGAGTTTATATTTATATCTATTTTTTCCTGAATGTACACTTGGTGTACACCAAGTAACGTACCCCTAGCATTTTCCAAAATCTTTTCCACCCTGTAGCGCAATAGTTGTCCCACATGTCTGTCAATTGGAACTTGTAGAATTTTTTGTGTTTCATTATTTTAAATATCATATAATCCCTCCGTCCCAAAAACTCCTTCATGTTTCAAAAAAAAAACTGTGTCCCTTTAAAGTCCTTTCCATTTCTATTAAAAAATCATTTTTACCCTTACATTTTCATATCTTACGTATCACATCATACCTTTTTTCTAATAATCTACACATCACATCCCATTTTTACCTATCACATCAAGGATATTTTTAGAAAATCAACACAAAATTATCTCTCCCTTATTTTATCACTTTAGTTCAAATGTTACGTTCCTATCTTTATGTGACGGAGAGAGTATACAAGTACATTAGTGTGAAAATTCGTTGAGGGTAAATCAATACCCAAACCAATACAACAATACACCGAGCAAATAGTGGAAAATAGCAAGATATGGCACAAAACTACTACTCCTTCCATTTCAACAAACCCTTCATCTTTCATTTTTTTAATTTCTCCAAAATACTTCCACTTTCCATTAAAAAACTACGTACTTTTACTTCTATTTTTCCATATTCTACTTATCACATCATACTTTTTCACTAATAATGTAACGACCCGAACACCGACTTAGTAGTTAGTCGTTATTTTAATAAAAATAAAAATATTATTTTCTAACTCGAAAATATGAACTATTTGTAAAGTTGACTTTTTATTTAAAAATTAAGTTTTTGGATAGATCCCGTAAAATGGTAATTACCCAACGCCCTACGGTACGGTATATAATTTATTAAGTTTGGACTTTCGTGTAAAACGTGATCAGTGCAATGGAAGTTACAGTTGAATAAATAAATACTCCCTCCGTTCCTTAAAACTATTCCCATTTTGACTTTGGACCAAAATAAAGAAAGTGTAATTTTTGTTAACTTTCCAATTTTGTCCCTGATGTGATAAGTAAAAGTAAGATGTGATAGTTTGGTTATTAGTGAAAAAGTATTATATGATAGGTAAGATAGGAAAAAAGTAGGCGTAGAAGTGATTTTTTAATAAAAAGTGAAACTATTTTAGGCAATTGGAAAAAAACAAAGAGGGAAGGATTTTATAGAACGAATGAAGTATTACCGTTTTAGAATATAATAATACTCCCTCCTTCTTAAAACTTTCTTCCCACTTCCCCTTTTTCTCCGTCCTAAAACTACCTTCCCATTAGAAAAAAAAAGATGACAAATGACATTAATACCCTCATGTATTTACACCAATTATCTTCTAACTCTATATTTTGAATGATTGCAGAAAAAAATTGCAAAAAATCTTTTTTAAGGAGGGTAAAATTTGAAATCAAAGCCAAAAATTAAAAATGGGGAAAAGTCAAACCGAGAAGAAAGTTAACAAAAGTCAAACCGAGAAGAAAGTCAAAAATTAAAAATTAAGTACTATATCCGTCCCAGAGTATTTGTCCACTTTCATTTTTACACATCATCAAATACACTTCTTTAATCCATTTTATCTTGTAATTTGTATATTAAAAAATTATAGAAATTACTTCCTCCGTCCCTGAGTGTTTGTCCACTTTCATTTTTGCACACCATCCAATGTACTTCTTCAATCCATTTTATCTTGTAATTTGTATATTAAAAAATTATAAAAATTATATATTAATAATCTATATGTTAAGACGAATCAAACAAGATCACACATGACTATTTTAGGCTTACACATTGAGAGAATTTGATAAGTCAAAGTGCTTAGATGAAGAGTTCCAAAAGTCAAAACTGGACAAACACTCAGGGACGGACCAAGTATATATTAATGATCTATATGTTGAGACAAATCAAACAAGATCACACATGGCTATACTTAGGCGTACGCATTGAGAGAATTTGATGAGTCAAAGTGCTTAGATGTATAGTTCCAAAAGTCAAAACTGGACGAATACTTCGGGACGGAGGGAGTACTACGCACGATATGGAGTAAATTGGGGGGATTGGAGAGCTTTGTACCACGGAGTACGGAGTATAGTTGTGGATCGAACAAACCGCGCGTCGTCGATCATCGGCGATGCGTGATGCTTGCAAAAATTTCAGTTCAAGGAGCCTTTTGATGCAGATAAGTCCTGAAGCGTAGTAGCAGCGCTGGAGTGGATCGACACTGGTGTAACACCCAATTCCGCGTAACCCGAGCCAACGAGTTAGCGAACCAGGTTGTTACTAAATTAGCATCCAAACACAATTATAATCAAACAATTTAAAACATTTAAATCAAAACAATATTATAATTCCATCAGAGTTAACAAAAACGGTGTGAAAGCTTTAAAGTACGTTATTCAAAATACAACCATGGATTCTTGACGTGCGCTAGAGTCGTGCGCGACTAATTTAGAAAAGAAACAAAAAGAATGAAGTGTTGCTAGAGATGTTTGTTAACTGAAGATTTGCTGACTGAGCAAGCTGATGTGACAATCTCATCTTAAATCAAGAAGTGGCGGTGATGGATCTAGAAACGGACGGTTGTGGTTGGCTGGCAATATTTTTTTTTGCTAGATCGGATTATGAAGGAATTAGGATCAAAGCAGGAACAAGCATAGTGAAGGCGAGGCCGCCGTTGCCAGACAAACCACCGGCGACTGCGGAAGAAGAAACACGCGTACAATTCGGTAACCAAGAGCGAAGGCGCCGATACCTTGTAAAATAATAAAGAATGCTTTATTGATTGAATAATTTGAAGGAATACAAAGTAATGGATATATAGGTGAAGTTGGAGTATTCTAAAATTATCCATATTAATGACTATATAAATAAGGAAATATTATAAAATAATAAATCTAGCTATAATAGGTAACAACCATAAATATAATAAATAAGATTAAACATATTAAAATAATTAATATATTTAACAATAGCATTAGCAATGACAATAATAATATTAATATTAATATCAACAACAACAATAACAATGAAATTAAATAAGAATAATATGTAAAATACATTTAAATAATATCAGTTTCTTCTAGTTTTTTCATTTGTTTTCGATTTCTTCCAATTTTTCCATTTTTCTTCGAGTCTCTTCTTGTTTCTTCCAACATCCAGCTTTTTTTCAAGAATAAGCTCTTCATCCATCTCGAACTAAATTTCTTACTTCGTTTAATGACAGTGGAATGCATATTAATTTTCCTTATTCTTTTTTTTTTGTTTCAAAAATTAAATAAAAGACACAAAAAATAAAAGAAAAAGAGAACAAAAAAAGTTAATAATATGAAAGAAAAGGTAATGAAGATACAGAGTAAATAAAATGAAAAATTACTCTGGTAACATATACTCCATTGCTTATTTTTTATTTCTCTTTGTTTTCTAATATAAAAAATATTTTTTTCCTTTAATTTATTTCAATTTTTATACTCCATATCATATAAACAATTTGAAATTTTGAAACTATTTTCTAGAAGAAACTTAAAAGATACCTTTTGAAAATGGAAACAAAGTGAAAAAAAGAGAAAACAAATCAAAAAGTGAAGAGTTTAAGAGTTCAACCGTAAAACATTAGAAACAAAACACGAAAAATACATTTATCAACGCTTGTAGATTAACTTTTTTATCTTAAGATTCAATTTTTTTTAACTTTTTGGTAACGTAGTAATGGATTTACACCGTATTTGTCTTCATGTCCCCCTCTTTTTACAATTTTACCTCTGGAAAGTGGACTTGGACAAAAGCAAGCATTGACGTTTTCTTAGGACTAGGAAAAATACATCAAAGATGAAATTCTTCTTAATTTATTAATTACTCCGTATATTTCCATTGGCATCCCCAATGACCTCCTCAAGCCCATGTTCTTGAATATTTTTTCAATTTTGACTTTTTGATGTTAAAATAAAAAATTTTTGATAATTAATTAAATAAAATTGATATTAGATATTAATAAAAAAATAATTTTTATTAGATTTATTTTATATAGGGCTCTATATATGTTATACTCCCTCCATCCCTAAATAAACTTCCCTTTTTGACTTTTTGAAGATTTAAGGGAGGGGTATTTTTGTGTTGACTTTCCAAAAATACCCTTGATGTGATGTGTAAAAGTAAGATGAGATATGTTGATTATTACTCCGTAGTAAAAAGGTATGATGTGATAGCTAGCTAGGGTATGAAAAAGTAAGGGATAAAAGAGATTTTTTAAGGGATAAGAGAAGTTTATTTGGGGACAAAGAAAAAACGAAAGAGGAAGTTTATTTAGGGACGGAGGGAGTATATATATATATATATACCCGTTGGCGAGCTGGTAAAATGACAAGAAGGAGCCATGAACACAAAGGGAGTAGAGCAGAGGATCGATCAAGAGCCGCCTGCAGGTACGTATTTATCACATGTATATGTTTGGTTCTATCTTAGAACAACATACTGTACGTATTACTCCGTATCATTTATAACTTCTTTTTTACAAGTTTGGGACTTGTTAATGATAAATTGAAGGATATCCGCTTGCGGAAGGAAAGAAGAAGTACCGGTGGCGGTGGATAAGAACAACCAAAACACGGAAGGGGTAAGTTTTCACTCCAATTTTAATGTACTAGTTTAGAGTTTGAGCATTAAAGCCTCAAGTCCAAAAGTTTGGACCTAAATATTGAATTTGTACATTATTAGATTTGAGAAGAGTATTAAATTTACCAAAACATTAGAAATAGAAATTTGGACTCGTACCAATTAAGCATAGTCCTTGTTAAACTTCATTCGGAGGATTCGAACCTGGACGATTTACCTCTTTTTACAGTTTTCGATAATTTATGTTTGTTTGCATATTTTCATCAATGATTTGATTAGATAAAATATTTTTTCACATCTCTTTTTTAGAACTTTTGCTGTAGTTTACAACAATGTAATTTATACTCCCTCCGTCCCTGAAAACATTTCTTTTTCTTTTTTCATCCGTCCCAAAAAATACTTCTCATTTCTATTAAAAAGTCACTTTTACCTCTTACTTTTTCATACCGCACCTATCACATCATACCTTTTTACTAATAATCTATCCATCAAATCATATTTTTACCCATCACATCAAAGGACATTTTTGGAAATTCAATACCAAAATACACTCCCCTTAAATCCTTCTTCAAAATCAAAACTCTCATGTTTTCTGGAATGGAGGGAGTATATTTTTATGATGTAAGAATTTGTAAATAAAATAATTTTCAAAGAGATGAGAAATTATACGTTGCCTATAATTGAATGTTTATTGTTGGGTGGAAGGAGAATGTCTTATGAGGTTTGAAAGGGAGTTTCACCGAAAAATGGGTTAGTGAAGGTGTCAATTATTTTGATCGATTAATAGTAATATAAAAGAAAGAAATGGGGATTACTCCATGATGAAGACCATATATGCTGGACGTGAGGGAAGAGGTGTAATGGGGGAGGGGATGAAGGAGGGTGATCAAAACTCTCATCATGCTACATTACAACTGGTCTTATTGTCTTTGCCCGATAACACCATGACTAAAAATTCTTGATAGGTCAATGTCGTCATTATTATATATACTCGTTATTGTGTTCTTTAGAGAGTTTAAACTTTGTTTGTGATTATTTTGATTTTTGTATAGAGACGGTTCGGATGACAAAGACCTTAGCTGTCTCGGGTGTCTAGATGATGTACATCGCTGCATGAAATGTTTTGGAAAATATTGTGGTTCAAAGTGATCTGGATCCACCACATAGGGGGGGAATATACAACTAGCTTTACTGAAAGTGATGCTTGGGGGATGTATGGTTACATTTTATAAACTTATATACACACACTTCTTCCAATAATCACAATACTTGTATTCCCCTTTTTGTCAATGTTCAAGCTAAGTTAAATCCTCAATATATTCAATTATGTTTTCTTCAGAACAATAGATATTGATATTGTGAAAATTTGTATGGACATGTTATGTAATAAGTTAGAGTCATTCTTCCAATTGGATTTAGTGTTTTGCTGTACCAAGATTTAATAATTTTATCAAAGTGGCTAATAATGCACCACATTGTTCCTTCTTTACTTTCCCCTTCTTTAGTTTAATGCTCTACTGAATCCCTCACTTCCCAAAATGAATAACAAAGGGGATAGAGTGTCCTCTTGTTTCACTCCGTTGTCATGTTAATTCACTACTAGAATTTCACCTATTAGATGCAGATATCTAGAGAGGGACGATTTCTCCACTAACTAGCAGCAAATTACTAACTAGCAGCGAATTAGTGGGAGATTATTCCCCCTGTATTTAAAATTTTAATTAGTGGGGACTTTTTCACCGCTAATACTGCAACTAATTGAAATAAAATAGGCGGTCACATCTGGGCGAATAATTTAAAATTAAGAAGTACAATTAGAAATATCCTAAATTTATTACCATCAACTCCTCACCTTTGTCAATGATAATCTTCAAGTACTCCTCCGCTGGTGCTTCCTCCTCCAATGATCCCACTACCTCTCCACTTTGATAAGGGTTAAAAATGAGGGTTTGGTGAGGATAATAAGGATAAGAGAGTGGGTAATATGGGCTAGGCAAAGGGTAAGCTTGGGACCAACCAACACATTGACTCATGAAATAAGGGGAAGGATATGGTAAAATTGGAGGAGGTGTAGATGTTGGGTAAGACAAAGGGTATGGATCTTTGGGTAAAGGAAGAGATGCTTGAGCAGCTTTTGAAATAGCCGGATGGAGAGGTATAGACTCCAAGTCACTAAGTGAGAATTCAAATCTTGGAATGGTTGGATCAAGGGCAAGGCTTTGAGCATAGAGTTCATTCTCCAAATGAAGTTCTTCAATGATGGCACCAATATCCTCCATGGTTGCACACCTACAAGGAGGAGAAGAAGAACACAAGAAAACCCAATGCAAAACAAACAACAAAAAACAACGACCAAGTCTCCACTAACAATCCTGAATCAAAATTAGTTAACACAAAGCACTCAAGACCGTTGTTATCCCCGCAACGGCGTCAATTTTGATGAGAAGATTTTCAATACTGATGGGTGTATTCCACCCACTACCGGTCCAAAAGGGGACCACAAACGTCGACCGGTCAAACGGCGAATTTCTAGAATGGGAAGCCTAAATGACAGAAGTTTAAATCGGTCGACGACAGAAGTCAGTTTGACCGGTACACTTTGAGAACTCAACTGGTCAAACTACATGACCGGTAGTACAGACATTTTGTGTCTGTGTGTGTCTGTGTTGGCTTGGTTGGCTTGGTGTACATATGGGATACTCCATGTTGGTGTACCCCTAAGTTATTCCGGCCGCGTAGATCAATTCTTATGCGAGAAAATTTTAAGCAACGGTTGCTTACCGGAAGAAACTAATTAAGCATCCGCCATTATTAAAAATGCTCTTTTGCTGCAATACTTTTCAAAGAATTTCTTTTGTGGTTGTATAGATAGGTAGAAGGGTTTATGCTTAATATGACTTATTTATGTTCAAAAAGCAACCAAGAACAGCAACTTCATCTTGTCTTTAAGGGAGAAAAGTTTAAAAAGCAAGGATGGAACAATCACGCCACATATTACATGTAACTATATAAAACATATGAACACTTAGTATAGTTCGTGTAGACTCAAAACCTGCCATTCCCCCCCCCCCCCACCTATCGGGCATCGGCGCAGGTGAACGGATCACCAAATCCCGCAGGCTTTGAAGGGATGCTTCCTTTGCTGTCTTCACTGATCCCACTGAGATCCCCAGTCTTCTCTCTTTGCCAAGCCACCAACATTTGCGGAAGCGGCACTGTGTAATCCAAATCAAAAAACTCCTCTGTTTCCTCCACTGGTTTCCACTTGTCAACCAGTTGGGAAAGCACGTTCACCGCGTGTCCCATATCAGGCCTGTGATTAGGGTCCCTGGCTGTGCAATGGCCGGCCAGTTCAGTCACCGTGCCAATGCTGTCATAGACATCTTCTCTAGCATCCAGAAATGGGTCAATGCTGGCCATAACTTTCTCTCTGTTTGATTTCATCTCCCAAAACCACTCGACTAAGTACCGGCTCTCCTCTGGGCGTTGTTCATCCAGTGCCGTTAATCCAGTCAGAAGTTCCAGCAGCACCACCCCATAGCTGAACACATCAACTTTAGTTGTGATTTTTCCTGTCACTGAAAATTAATGGGTACATCAAGGCAAGAAATGGGTATACAAAAAGAGCCAGTTTGGTAAGAGGATAGTTAAATTACCTGCATATTCAGGAGCAAGGTAGCCAAATGTGCCTGCAAGCCTAGTTACAAGAGACCTTTCTCGGTCAGGAGCAAGTTTTACCAAACCAAAGTCTGCAACTTTAGCCCTAAAATCACTGCCTAGAAGAATATTGGACGATTTGAGATCGCGATGGATGAAGCTATGGTGTGTAAGACTGTGAAGGTACTCCATCCCTCGGGCAACATCCAAAGCAATGCCCAGCCTTGTTGTCCAGGAAAGAGGCTTCAAGTTCAATTTCTTCCAGCAGAAAAGATGTCTGCTAAGAGCTCCCTCTGGCATATATTCATACACCAAAAGCTTCTCGTTTCCCTCAACGGAGTAACCCAGAAGTGATACCAGGTGGCGATGCCTGACACTAGAGAGAACTGCGATTTCAGCCTGAAATTCATCTAAAGCTTTTTTGCTGATTACCCCAGCTTCCATTCTCTTAACTGCAAGTGGAGTGCCATCTTCCAACACCCCTTTGTATACTACTCCAAACCCTCCGCGGCCTAGTTCATTCTCTGGTGCAAAATTATTAGTTACCACTCGAAGGATCTGCACTGAGATGACCAGGCCACCACCATCAATCACTTGGACAGATTCCAACCCACCACTACTCGTAATTGTTGTTTGACTCCCCAATATATCAAGAGTGGAATTTTCAAATATTTGAATCTTGAGTTCTTGGTTGGATAGGTCTTTGGGGTGGACCATATTTCCACCAGTAGTCCTTTTGGGATTTTTCCTCTTGTGGAAGAAACAAAACAAAGATATTCCGATCAATGCAGTAGCAGCACAAATCACCACAGTGATGATGATGATGGGCCCGAAAGAACTTTGTGGCTTCTTCCCGTGTCTAGTAGAATTTGAGTCTGAACCTGATGTTGGCCTTGGATGTGAATCAGAACCTGAAATTGGGGATGGTGGGTGTTTACCAATGGAAGGAGAAGCCGGACTTGGTACTGCACTGACTTCTATTGCTGGTGGAGGTGAGTCTGTTACAGAAGGATGTGAGACATTTCTATTTGAAGCTAGACTGTGATTAGCATCTGTAAGAATCTTCACCCCATCACGAAACTGTGGTAATGGCAGATCAAAATTGTTTCCGCGTATATCCAACAATCTCAAAGATCCCAATTTTGTTAGGTTTCTTGGGACTTGACCATGTAACTTGTTTCCAGCTAAGTGAATTTCAAGAAGTGAACCCAAGGCTGCGAGTGAAGGACTTAGAGTGCCACTAAGATTAAGCTTCGGGAGGTTAATTATGGAAACATGCCCATTCGGAGAGCAACCGATGCCAAACCATGGCCCTTGACAAGGATCATTCCCAGTCCATTCTGCAGCCAGATGAAGTGGATAGTTCAAATCGCGAAGAAATGCCAAAAGCACATTCACTTCAGGAGCACAATGCTCTCCAGGAATCTGTTGACAGAACGAATTTGAAGAATAAGTGACATTAACAGCTCTAAACTTTGGGATAGCACCCATCAACATATTATTATTCAAATCCAATGACTGTAGACTTAGATCAGCCAAATCTTGAGGAACCAGACCAACAAGGTTATTCCCATTAAGGTTGAGGTCCTTCAGAGAGGTCAGATCCCCAATGGTATCCGGGATGGGCCCAGAAAATCTGTTCCCGTGAAGCCAAAGCGATGTAAGCCCAACCATGGATCCTATAACCTCTATCCCACCACTCATCTGCACGCCGTCCTGATTATTCAGCCACAAAACCTGCAGATGTGAGTCGCGAAAACTATCAGGTATCTCACCTTCAAGCCTGTTATATGACAGCTTCAGTGCAGAGAGAGAAGTCATCTTTCCAAGAAAATCAGGCAATGGCCCAACAATATTGCAAGATGAACATGAAAAATTAGACAGTTGAGTGGATTCTTGAAGCTCGCTGGGAATAGACCACCCTGCAGTCTTATTCAAGGGGTTATCGTCCAAAGCCAGAACCCGGGCATTACTAAGCCCGTGGAAGAAATCCGCGGGGATGGCATCGAACTCATTCTCGTCCAAGTAGGCAAACTTCAGATTAGACAACCCACTAAAACTGGGTAATCTCCCGTTCAAACGGTTCTTCTGGAGGCCAAGATTCTGAAGCTCACTGAGCTGATTGAAGTCTTGGGGCAAAGTCCCCTTCAGACCCAAACCTTTGGCCTGGATTTGAGTGACTCTCCCCCCAGAACAGAACACATAAGGCCAAGATGGAGGTCCACACGGGTCGATCCCATGACCCGGCCATTTCAGGAGCTCCGGATTCTTCAACCCATTTCGGAACTCATCAAGAATCCTGTAGTCATTCGGGTCGGTCACGCTCCAAACCACATTCCCCAACAGTGCAAGAAAAGCAACAGAGCTATATATACAAAACCAGAGTCTGTGATTTACACCCATGGTCATGAATCTTCATCACTATCGTTCGACATCTGAAAACCCAATGCAGAGAAAGTCTGTCCTGAAAGTACAGAGGAAGAACAGAGCAAACCTCGATTGAATGGCGGAAATGGCGAGGACCCAGTATGGGTTCAGGGGAGAAATGGAGAGTAAATTTGGGTTAGAATTTCACCATCTCCATAAAGGATTTCAACCCTTCTTGGCAATGCCGGATCAAACCCTAGAGAAGAAGATGGAGTGCATGGAACTTCACCCTTTTCTCCCCTCTCTCTCTGTTTCTTTCTCGTCACTTCTCTCTTCTATTCTCTCCCATTTGTCGGTTTTCCTTTACGGGATCTTTATTTTACTTTTACTTTTTTCAAATTCTAATTTCATTTTCTTTTAAATTTTGTTTTTTTTTGAGTTGTTATCACCTGTTTTTTCTAATTATGATTGGTAGAATTTCGAATCAAATCGGACATTAGGTTGACATCAATAGAAAGTTGAGAATAACTCATAATCATAATATTAATGCATCATTTGACGTGATTTGTGACTAAATTATGAAATTATTGTCATCTACTGAGTAAATTAAAATGACTTATGTAAAATTATTTAAGGAGCATGCTACATGTACCCCAAAATTTGTGCTTCATTCATATACCAAAGGTATGCATTAACATTTTGATGGTTCATATTGACATAAAGTGGTGCGTTAACAAAAAATTACACTGACACAAAGTGTTGGTGCGTTAACAAAATTAGCATAACACCAACATAAAATATTGGTGCATCCTTGCAGTGTACAAAATGGGGTACAAATCCTTAGGCCACAAATAGCTTTACCCATTATTTAAAGCTCTCATCTAATCCTAAATTCATTTAAAGATGCACCAAACAGGAGTACGGAACCGAAAGCTCATCTCAAATAAAACTCTGATCTCTCTGTTGAAAAATTATCTGGTTCTTTGTTTACAGAATCAAATTTTTATTTAGTTTATTGACATATTTTCTTTGAAAATTTGATAAAACAATAATTATTCCACCTCAAATTTCGTATATCTTTTGATGTAAAATTTAAATATATACAACAACAAGAATTCAGTTGGATGTCATGAAAGTAAATTTTGAGGAGGGTGTGTGCTATAAAAACATGATGGGCTCCTAGGGGAACGTCACTGGAAACTTTTTTCAAAGTCAATTTGAAATTACAAAAAAAAACTTTATTTTAATTAAGTATTCGAATAGTTTTTGCAAAAAAAAAAAAAAACTCAAATAGTTAAAATTAAATAAAATATTCAAAAATAGAAAACTATACTCCGTACTACACAAATAGAAAACTATATTCCTCTCTATAAATATCGACCGAACAATTTTATTTTTTTCTTAAATTACATGAAAAAGCAAACAAGAAAATTAATTTGGGACGAAGGGTGTACAAATTAGTAGGAAATACTGTAAAAGATATTAAGGGTGTATTCGGTGAGCAAAAGAGATATCAAAATTAATATCTTCTGATATCATAAATATTCCGAATTAAGAGTTTCAATATCTTCCGAATTTGAAAGATATCAATATGAAGTTTTAATATCTCCATCAACCGTTGGTCGTCCCCCCACCAGGTACCATTGTCACTAACATTCATCCCTTTTGTCGGCCACCTCTACCCATCACTAATTAGATCATAATTTTTAAATCTCTCCAAACAACTTCATTTCAAATTTCAGAACTTATATCATAACTCCCAAATTTCAAAACTCATAGCATACCTTCAAAACTCAAGAAAAGGGCCCTAAAACATACTTCCTCCGTCTTGAAAAGAGTCGCCTGTTATTGTTTACAAGGTTTGCTGAAGTTATTTTAAATTCAATTTATTTAAAAATTAGTAAGACCATGTAAATAGTAAACAGACAGCTTCAATTGCCACAGAGGGAATACAATACAAATAAATCATGAACTAAATGTTTGGATAAAAAGGAATACGAAGTCGTTGGCGTTACGCAGTTGGCAAAGGCACAGAGTGCTAAGGGGGTATTCGAGTTTGATTTCTCGCAACTATGTTGAGACGCAACTATGCTAAGCATACGGCTTTTGTAAGTACCAGGTGCAGGCCTCACTCTTTGTCACTAATTTGCGATCAAAGCCCAATTCACATCCTCTCTGTGACCGTCCGGCCAGGTTTGAGGGGGTCCTCGGAGATGGGGCTCATCCTTTAATAAAAAAAGGCTAGAAAAATGAGGCATGGCAAATTCCCTACAAACAACTTATGACATTTTTTTAATTTCATGATTGTGATGGATTTAGACTTGAAGGATGAACCTCATCCCCAAAGTTTCTCAAGACCAACAAGTGGTCACAGGAAAAGTAAATTGAGCTTTAACCATAGATTGAAACAAAGAATAATACTGCACCAGGTACTTGCATAGATTTATGTTTAGATAGTTATCACGAAGCATAGTTGCTAAAAGTCAAATTTGGATGTTACCCATTGTGCATTCTTTGCCTTCTTAATATACAACGTCCACCAGGACGAATTTTGATATGAATGTGGTAGTGGAGGGGACACTTCATATTTTGCATTGAGGTACCAAACTAACCAAACAAAAATCTTACTCTTATAATCGAGTCAATAGCACAAAATTGAGTTAGTAGCACTCAAAAAAGTAGGCCAGTTCAATGGGGCCATTTGTCCCTCATAGTCACCACGTAGAGCATGTTCTTTTCATCTGATTTAATTGGATCTAATCTGATCTTATTAAGGTGTGATTTGATTCGTACTGATTTGATGAGATTGTAGTTATATTTAAATTTGTTTTTGATCTGATTATAGCTATATTTAAAGTTGGTTTAATCTAGTTTGGTCTGACGAGAGTAAAATGAATAACTCAAGTTCTAAAAATTAGGGTCAAATCCTTCATTAAAGTATCTAAAAAAATTTCCCTCCGAGTAATGAATCCTAGCAACTGTTACCTCCAATCCCAGATCGCACACCTAATGGCTCATGTGGGTTAACCCCCCCTCCTGAACCGATTCAATCAAGGATCAGACATTAATGTATCGTTTGGATGGTGAGAAAGAGGAAATAAAGAAAATTCAAAGAAAACATACAAAACCAAGCATTAAATCCACCCAATCCAACTCTACAAAATCCACAAAAAAAACAGAGTCAACTTAAAAAAGGTGTGCTGGCTTTCTGGACGGATCGAGTTTAGGAACATTGAGAAGAACCCTAAGACCACATAGTATGAGCACCGTGGTGGTGTCGTGATGGCCATTGGCCAGGTGGTGCCGCATCCATCACAGCATGGAACACTACCCCCTACAGGATGATCGTGATGGGGGTGATGGCCATCACGGTCACCACAGCTCTCCCTCTACCCATTTCTAGTCGTTCAACGGCTAGTTTTTTTCTTCCATCATCTCTCTCTCCTTTATTTAAATCATCATCTTTACTTCCAATTTTCACACTTTAAAATTTTCATCATCTTCTTTTCTACTACTCTCTACTTTCCAAATTTTCATACTTTTTTTTTACTATGTGGATGTCCTCCGATTCCGATGAAGCTAAAGCTCTTTTCATGAATAACATGGCCCGGGCAGTTCAGATTCTTACGTAACAACAAGAAAACAATGAACCACGTAGAAGAAGAGCTCTAAACAGAGATAGAATCAGTATTCTTCTATATTTTTCATATTTTATTGAAATATTAGTTTACAAATTTATATTAAATATTATGAAACTAATACGTAGGTGGGCACGACTGATTAGTTGAGGATAATTTTCCTGAATATGCGACCTACACTGACGAACAATTTAGGCGGAGATTTCGCATGATTCGTCGTCTTTTCCTCCGCATTGCGAGTGATTTGGCAGGTGCAACTCCTTTTTTTTTACGTTGTGACATGATGGCCGACAAAAATTTGGCTTCTCAACGTTGCAAAAGTGCACCGCAGCGTTGCGACAATTGGCATATGGCAACACTGCAGATTCACTCGATGAGTATCTGCGCGATCAAACGGTGCAAGAATGATCAGTGGATTTGGCATGCGGTTTTTGGGGTGGCCGTTTAAACAATGAATTGAATGCTCTTATACAGTCTGACATATTCAACGAAATGATACAGGGTATCAGGCCGGACACTTCCTTTTCTGTTTCAGGGGTGGAGTACAAGCATGAGTTTTATCTTGGCGACAGTATCTATTCAGATTGCGTGGCTATAGTCAAAACTATACAATACTACGAGGATCCAAAGAGAAAGAATTTTGCCAAATACCAAGGATCAACAAGAAAAGACGTGGAACATCTATTTCGTGTGCTCAAGCAGAGATGGCACATTGTGCAAAACCCAGCACGACCTTTCACACCAAAAACGTTACGTTACATTATGTACGCTTGTTGCATCCTACATAACATGATTATAAGACGAAGGATGTGCGCTATGCGAATACGACCCGAACAATCACAATTTTAACGTTGAACTGGTTGATGAAGAACAAAATCTCAATAGATTCGACTTACATAACACGCAACCTTCGTGGGATTTAGTTGAGCATTTATGGAACTATGCTCCTCCACTTTCGAATGATGAGTAATTGTATTTTTTTAAATAATTGTATTTTTTATTTCCTCTTTTTTAATCGCACCAATGTAATTTTAATCTTAATATTTTTTGAATTATTTATTTTATGTTATTAGTTTTAAGTTAATTATTTTTTTAAAAAAGGGGGGTGATAGGCGTGATCCATAGGGGTGTAAACGAACCGAATCGAAGCGAATACCGATATATTTGAATTTGTATTTGTTTAATTTTTTCGAATACGAATC
>OOIL02005153.1:1209170-1226085 GCA_900332095.2 Cuscuta campestris | reverse complement strand
ACCACCACCGCCACCATCCACCGCCACCACCACCACCGTCCACCACCACTGCCGTCAACGTCCACCACCACCCTTCACCACCACCCTCCACCACCACCACAATCGTCCATACACCACCACCGTACACTACCACCATTAATTTATATAGCAGTCTACAAACATTAAAAAACAAACAGTCTTCTTCTTGCAGACCGCAGACCTTCGGTCCACCACTTCTCCTGCAGATGTCTACAGTAGTGGTCCGCAAAGTGCAGACCTTTTCATGCAGAAAAAACAAACACCCCCTAAATGTGACTTTGTGAAGTATGGACTTAAAGCTAGTACTCCCTCCGTCCAGAAAGAATGCCACGTTTACTATTCCGGCCTCTCGATAACTTTTGTTTGTTTACTTGTTTTGGTTGACCATTTGATAAAATAAAATATTCTTGTCACATCTTGTTTTGTAGAGCTTTTCATATACTTTTAAATGGTGTAATTTTTACTTTTTATTACTCTGCCAATTTGAAATTATAGTGATTTTAAAAGAGATAATATTTTGCACGTCGTTCGAAGTGTTGCAAATAAATTGGAACAGAGGGAGTAGTTTATACGGAGTAATCTCTATGTCTGACATTCATCTACCTATGTGAATATGTCAACGCTTTTTCAGGGTTGGTCTCGAAAAAATGATTCCAATTAAAACATCTACAATCTTTTGTTCCTAAAATTAATGATTCATATTCAAACTAAATTATTTCTCCCACTAAATTCCTCACTCATGTCCGAACTGAACCCACCCAGTCACCCCTTTACTAATTTTGCTCAAAGCTTATTTTGTGATGGGAAATATCCAAGAAATGCCGCATATGCATACACTGATAGGGAAAAAAGACTAAAAAACGAGTAAAATATTGAAAATATATCAAAATAGAAGTTTCATGCTTTTTCCCGAAATAGAAATTAAAAAGCATTTACATTACTAATCATGACCATATACATTACCAAGAAGTATAGTAAAATGCTCATGTACGGTTTCACATTTCTACCGTGCGAACTTATATTTAGGGAATAAAAACATAAAATACCTACTTTAGCATTTTCTTTATATTTTATTCTTATTCTAGGTGATTTCTTGTATATCTATATCCATATACTCGGAAGTTGATATAGACGCTTAATTTGTACGCCTACGTGACACGTACATAATTAACCAAATCTCCGTCGTCCTTGTCCACCGTCCACGAGTTAACCCGATAATATTATCAAATTAATTAATGGGTTGCACATGATTGATATGTGTCTGCACTTTCTTCGAGAGCAAGGAATATAGAGTACTAATCATGGGTGATGACTTGATGAGTCCACACACTGCTAGCTTCAATTCCACCTCTTATCTTTAACCATTGCACATGCTACACTTACACCAAAAAAATTACCTCATTTGTACACCACAGTTTTGCATATACATTTTGATGATTTACACCGACATAAGTGTTGGTGCGTTAACAAAAATTTACACGGACACAAATGTTGGTGCGTTAACAAAAATTAGTTTTACACTAACACAAAATGTTAGTGCAAACCTGCGGGGTACAAATTGGGGTATAAATGTTGGGGTACACATAGCTTAATCCAAAAACCATTTCATCATTATTAATACTCTACTAACTAAGCACGGAGCAACCATGATACTCCATAAAATTTAGAATAGGGTAGGAATCATGAACTCTAATAAACTGTTAGAGTGCATCCCACATCGGAAGTCCAAGAGTAAAATAATCCGGTATATAAGCTCTTGAGTTGAACTAACTAATCGATTGGATTCAATCTTTTAATGTGGTTCAGCCCAAGTGTCTTATTGCTCAATCCAGTTGTCTCTACCCAATCCTAAATTCTATCATGGTATCGGAGCAGGTTTTGGCCCACCTCGTTTGTCAAGGTGTCCGTCTAGACGTTCATTTCTAGCGGGCCGTTAGTCTTTAGCCCAGTTGTCCGTATGGAGTATGTACCCAACGGCCTGTGGCCCGTTTAACACGATTGCTCGTCTGGAAGTCCATACTCAGCGGCTCGTGGTCTTTTAGGTGTTGGCGCTCAAAAAAAACAAGGGAATGGAAGTTCATTTGCAAGTGGTCAACCGGTTAGATTCAAAATGGCCCGGTTGTCCACTTGAGGGGGAGTGTTAGAGTGCATCCCACATCGGAAGTCCAAGAGTAAAATAACCCGGTATATAAGCTCTTGAGTTGAACTAACTAATCGATTGGATTCAATCTTTTAATGTGGTTCACCCCAAGTGTCTTATTGCTCAATTCAGTTGTCTCTACCCAATCCTAAATTCTATCATAAACCATATTAAACATATTCGAGATTATAGTATATATACGATAGAAGTGGGCCTCATTGTATTCAAATGGTACGAAACGGTTCAAGAAATAAACTTATCTTCTATTATCCCATGCTAATTGGAATGGGAATAAAAATAGACGGGTTCGAATTGAGGATGATGAATGGGCCAACCCCAAGAGAGAGCAATGGTGTCATAATCCGAAAAATTAAATTACCTGGACTGAAAGTTTAATCATAATCAACCCCAAACATTCGGTTCAATCCACGAACCACCCATCGAGCTTTGTACTTGGGTAACTCACTTGAGGGACCTAGTTTGTATCGAAAAAACTATTTTCCCGTGATAATATTTTGGGTGGGGGAGGGATGTACTAATTCTCATTTATCATTTTTTATCAAAGCATTGAATTAATCACACATTGCAGCATGCCAGTTTGAATCGTTTAGTGTATTACAGGGAGTCAGGGGTAAGGAAGAGATAAGAGCAGTGGTGTTTAGATTGAGGATGCATTTTGGGCGTGAGATTCTAACTTTAGAGCGGGTGACCATATAGTGTTAATTTGAGGTGAGTGGGGGTCGTCGGGGTGGAACGAGTGGGGTTAGGGATGTGCTTTCCTTGGATGGGGAGGGTTGGGCCAATAGGCTGGCCAGTAAGGGAGAGGTGGAAGGTGGGAGTTGGGCTGGTGGGGAGTTTGGAGGCTGGGATGGGTCGGGGGTGTGGGCCATAAGGGGGGAGGGTGGCAAAAGATGGGGAGGGTGAAGGAGATTAAATGGTGGGATTTTGTCCTCCATGAAATCAAGAAAATTGAGGTCATTAGGGGAGGTAATGTGGTTAGAGGGAAAAGTTATTTCATCAAAGATAACATGGTGGGAGATAATAATGTTGTTCGTGTGGAGATTGAGACAACGGTACCTGCATTGATTGGAGGGGTAGCCGAGAAAGATGCACCGCGCAGAGCAAAGGGATAGTTTATGGGAAGCTGTAGCGGAGATGTTGGGATAACAAAATCAACCAAAGATACGAAGATGAGAATAACTTGGTGGGGATTTATAGAGGATTGTGTGGGGTGGGAGATCTTGGACAGTGGTGGTTGGGAGAAGGTTGAAGAGATGGGTTGCCATGTGAATAGCTTCCACCCAAAATTTGGGTGGAAGTTGTGCCTCAAAAAGAGAAGAGTGCAGATGGTGTTGTTTATCATGCGGATGGTGCACTCACCTCAGGTATTTTGTTGGCTATTATGGGAGAAGGAAAAACAAAATAGAATGCCTAAGGAGGCAAAGAGAGTTTGTAGGGGAGACTTGCGATATTCAGTATCGTTATCACACTGGATAGATTTAATTATACTGTTAAAATGGTTTTTAACATAATTAATAAAGGAGGTGAGGGGAGTAAAAGCATCAGACTTGTGTTTTAAAGGAAACACCCAAAGATAATGAAAAAAATCATCCAAGAGCAGCATATAATGTTTAAATCTTGTAATACTAGGAATAGTAGATTGCCATAAATCTGTATGTAAAAGTTCAAAGAGAAAAGAAGGCGCACTACATGACTGATAAAATATGAGACAAACATGTTATCCCAAGTGACAAGCATGACATAAAGTGTTAAGGAATGTAGTAGGGTTTGTCGTTAACGGGCTCATTCTTGTTGGGCTCGTAATTAGGTCATGGTCTTGTAGCTATTATAAATAGCGGATCTATATGTAATCAAATGATTCAAGTTTAGTTCTAATAATATTTCTGCATGGTATCAGAGCCAACCTGGGAAGCTAAAAGTCCAAAACCCTAGTTTGCTCTACTTTGTTGCTTCCGCTGTCGCCGTCGCCATCGCCGGTGGTTTGTCCGGCGACGGCGGCGTCACCATCTTTTCCCTTCACCTTGTTTTCCCGTCCTTTTTTTGCTGTCCGGATCTTGCGGTGCCGCACGTTGCTGACAATTAGATCTGTCAATCAGCTTCCGTCGTTTGTTGCCAATCGCCTTTGTTATAGTCTCGCAGGAATTGCTTCATTCATTCGACCGCCTCAAAGTTTCATTCAACTAGCCGCCATCAAACTACTCATTCACTGCGAGTCATTTATAATCAATTGGCTAGTGTTTGGCTATTTGTATTTCTTCGGTTCTGTTCGTTGTGTCTGGTGGGTTTTAGCAGCAACTTCAATTATTGGTGTTTGGAAGTTATTAAATTGGTATTGGTTTGATTTGTTCGTGCTCCTAGGAATAAGGTGTTTATGTTCACTCTACTCGTCATCGAAATTTGGTGACGTTTTGGCGACATTGTTTTTGGTTGCTATTTCGTATGTTCAAGTGCAACCAGCTGTATGTTCGACATGTTTGTTTGTGAGGTTGGTCGCATAGTCGCGCCTCAGTTCGACATATCAGTTTGTGAGGTTGGTCGCATAGTCGCGCCTCAGTCTGACAACACGGCCTCCAAGTTTGGGATGCTTGTTAGTCGTCCCCGTGTCACCGCGTGGGAGTCATTCGTCATCAAAATTTATTGTTCGTTTGCAGGGCCGGTCACCTTCGTTCGTTGTTGTCACAGCAGATCAAGTTCAAGTTGTTTATCAAGTTTTTTTTAGTCCTAGTTTTTTATTATTGTCCAAGTTGTGCATTCGTTAACCTCATGCTCAACTTGAGGGGGAGTGTTAAGGAATGTAGTAGGGTTTGTCGTTAACGGGCTCATTCTTGTTGGGCTCGTAATTAGATCATGGTCTTGTAGCTATTATAACTAGCGGATCTATATGTAATCAAATGATTCAAGTTTAGTTCTAATAATATTTCTACATAAAGTATTATGATAACTTTTAAATAAATGAGAGAGACTGGAGATGCCACGGAGGATAACAAGACTTGGGTGGCCTTATCACTGGTGCCAAGGTTGAAAGTCAATGAAAGCGATGTTGGCTTGGGCAAAAGGAGGATGGCACAAGGGGTTGAGTGGGTTAGCATTATTGGATCAATGTATCACGGTTCTCGTCCAAAGATCCTTCATAGAAAAACTATGAACATCAAATTCAATAGAGTAATTATTATCACGAGTAAACTGACAAACAAAGATAAGGTTATGAATAATGTGAGGGGAAATAAGGACATTAGTGAGGGAGAGGGTAGGTGTGGTGGAGAGGGTATGGCTTCCAACATCTGTAGTGCAGACTTTATATCCATTTCCAACAGTGATATGTAATGGTGAATTTAATGGTTGAGAAGAGACATGAGAAATACTACCTGAGTAAGAGGCGATGTGGTGAGATGCCCCCATGTCCATGAACCATGTTGGTTCCCAAAAGGTCATGGTGTCAAACTGGTGAGCTAAGGCAGTGGGTGTGGGATTGGGTGGGGGGGGGTTGTAGGTAAGTGGTGGGCTGCGAGTAGGGGGCATTGGTAGGGGGTGGCGGGTAGGGATATGGGGTTCCGTGAGAGTAATGGGTGGGTGTAGGTGATTGAGAATAGTATGCACGTGCATTATATGAGTAGGCTGGGGGTGGTGGTCGAGGACCTAAAAGGCCCGGGCTTGAGTTCGGGTATGGTGATTTCCACGGTATGTAGCCGTCATTGAGTTATTAGTGATTCGAACCAGAGTTCCGTCTGCATCCACAACCACATCCGCCGCCACGACCATTGTCGTTGCTGCCACTGGACGGACCGGCGCCCTGCTTATATCTCGAAATGTTGCTGATCTTGTGTGGTGTTATCTGATTTGATATGAATCGATTATAAAAATAAGTAAAAAGTAATAAGTATATAAGAATAAGTTCAAGTCAACATCTCAAATATAACTAGAATCATATCAAATCAGACTAAACTAATTTATATCAGATCAAATCTTAATAAGAATAGATTAAATCCAATCTAATTAGGCGAAAAGAAAATGCTCTATCATTCAAAAACTCTAATTACATAAAGACCATTTTTATAATTCACTCTCTACTTAACGACTTTAGTGTAGTGTTAAATGTTAATTACCACATCTCACCATTAATATTCTTTCTACTCTGTAGTACGATTTTTTATCGGATTTATTTTAAATCTATTTTATTTATATAGACTAAAAAAACTGTATATATTTTAAAGTTAAATTAAAAATTTTATAAAACAAACGGTACTTATTTAACTATTTTATTTCATCATATGCCCATGAAAATCTCCAAAGAAAAAAAAATTATCCCTCCTTATGTTCCAAATTGGATCGTATCGAGTGAATTGAAATAAGAGTAAAAATTTCAAGTTTTTTTTAAAACTATTTTTATTTGCAAATGTCTATAATAGAAAAATTATACATATTTAAATACTACATCCAAATTCTACAAAACAAAATTTGGCAAAATATTTAAATTTATCAAATAATCAATGAAAACATATAAATAAATATAAGTTATTGTGATACTCCAATAATAAAGTGTGCAATTTACTTAGAGACAAAACCACATGAAGTTGTTTGACTCTAAAACATAAGAGTAAATTCTATAAATAGTGCTTTATGACTGTGATTTTTCCATATTTTGTCTATATTTATCAAATACGGAGTATTATATTCCCTCCGTCCAAAATTAAACTTTACATTACGCGTTACGATGTTTGACTGAAGTTATTTTCAAATCATTTTATACGAAAAATGGTGTAGAATTAAAAAATAAAAATTACATATATATTAAAAAACTATATCAAAAAATCTACAAAACTAGAGGTGACATGACTATATTATTTTATCAAATGGGTGACGAAAATAGGCCAACAAAGTGAATAAAGTTTAACTCTGTAAATAGTGAACGTAAAGTTTATTTGTAGACAGAAGAAGTATTACCAGTTCTTATTGATTGGGGTGTCATTTTTGTTTAGTCATCCCTTTATTCTTCCGGATAGGTGGTGTTAGACAAAGACTTAATGTGGAATGACACTCAATCAATAAGAACAACAAAATTAAAATTTGATAAATGTGGACTAAACATAGAAATCCCTAATTAGAAAAGGATCATTATCCCTAAAAATTTAAAGGATCATTATATTTAAAGAATTTGATCTTTTTTAAAACCATTTTTAATATAGAAATTAATAAGTACTTTGTATTAAAAGTGTATAATTGTAGTTTAGTTAATTATAAAAAGTCAAAATTTGTGTACCATCAAAAATAATAAATTAAGACTTTAATTCTTTAATACGGGAATCAATTTAGAATAGATAAAAATTAAAAAGAAATTAAAAGTTATTACACCGTTTTCCCAAGAAAAATGCTTGGATAGAAAAAAGAAAAAAGGGAGTATTACGTTAGGGGTGTAGATCCCCTAATTTCATTATAACTTGGGAGAACTCTCTAAATAGAAGTAAAAAGGTATGAAAATAACTAAATAGGAATCCTAAGTCTTTTAAGAATAAAATCGGAGCTCACACTCTCATTGTTATACTGTCATCCTCACCACATTGTCACATTGAAACTGCCACACTACCACCGCAACATTGCCTTTCATCGCCGCCGGTCACCCGAGTGCCTCCATGGACGCCGACGGTTGACTGACCACACTATCATCGCAACATTTTCCTTTTTTCGCTACCTTTTCCAATTCATTTTTCTTTTACTTCGTTCAAACTATTTTATTTAATCATCCTATTCTTAAAAGCAGGAGAATTATGTCCAATGCTTTTTCCCGCCCAAACGCTGTCGTTTATGGACCATCGATTTTGATTTACATTTTTAATCTACGGTAATTATAATTAAACAACATGCAAATATGGTTTTATTTCATTCTATAAAAGGAAAATACCTTATAAGATTCATGTGTAATTTAATGCGGTGTATATAAATAATATGGTTTTATAAAAGGAAAGCATTGTGTATATAAATGGTACATTTTTAACTATTTAAAAAAAGCAATTAACTTTATAAAATCCGTACATACTTAATACCCGAAAATTGAAGTGGATTTTTATGCATGAAAAAACATATTTAACATATTAAGAAAAGAAAGAATTACCAAAAAAAGAAATCATAGAATTTTGGAAATTATTAGCATGTTAAACGAAAAGGACCCTTCTCGAATCATTTTTTATTTGTCTGATATGTCGAGTAGACCTGGCAAACTGGTCGGTCAGGTCGGATTCGGGTTTGGTCACCTTGAGTTCGGGTTACTTCGAGTTCGGATTCGGGTTGATAACTACATCTTCATGATCAAGTGTCATCGGGTTCAGATTGACCCAACGGGTTATGAGTTTCATTAATTTTTTAGAAATTTTAAATAATTTCTATGACTTATTAGTGTCAATATTACGAATAAAAAAATTAAATATATAGAAATCTTAAAAAATGTAAGATAATTATGCGACATCATTAGAATTTGTTATGATGTTATAAATCCATATACAAAAAATGAGTAGTAAGCAAAGAAATATAATTATAATCTTATTTTTATAACATTATATTTCTTATTAAAATGTATGATTCTAAAAAAAATCTTAGATTAGCTGGTCGATCTGGTCGGGTTCGGGTTCGGTCGGGTTTGACCCATTTTTAGCAGGTCATTTTGGGTTTAGTCAACTTCGAGTTCGGTCAGTAAAACCTTTGTTCAAAACCCAGTATTTTTGGGTCATATCTCGGGTCAAAAACAGGTCGGGTCATTTTTTGCCAGGTCTAATGTCGAGTATTGGGTGATTCTTGAAACTTTTTTTCTTTATTCTACGCGTAACTAATTTTTTTAGTGTGGCGGAAAATAAAAAAATATTGCAAGAATTCTAAAACCGTGAGTATTTTTTCGCTTAATAATGAAAGTTTTAAACTTTTAATCTTATGTATTTTATTTGCACCATGTTAATTGCCTACGCATTAAAGTTATTAATAAAATTCAAGCATTCCTCCTTTTTTTAAATTTTTCCTCTTTTTATTTCTATGCTTTAAAAGGTTATGAAATCGGCGTTTCAAGAAAAATAAATCTAACCTCCTTTGATTTTTAATAAAAATAATAATATCAAAATTCAATAATTCATTCTTTTTAATACTTGTTTTAAAACACTCGTCATTTTAATATCTTAAATCGTAATTAAGAAGTCACTGGGGCGGGAAAACGATGTGTACATGTTCCCCTTCTTTTCAGAATAGGAAGATGAGGTGGAGATAATTTATGTATTACACAATTGAAAAACATTATATTTCATTATATGGTGTACTTATTTACTTTTTTAATAATACCAATATAAATTTATAACGTTAATACGAACCGTGCAACGCACGGAATGTGATACTAGTTTTATTTCATTAAAGGGAGATGGAATAAATGTCATGTTTGCCTTGAAAATAGAAACCATAAGAGTTTTACAAATACGTTTTGAAAACATAAGAAGTTTTGGTGTCCTTTTGTAAATCATAGGGGCAAGTAGGAGTTTTCAGATTTAGTCCGCATGTATCAAAAATTGAATGGTATCCAATCGGTACAGAAAATTCCCAGTTGTAAAACTTTATTTATAGAATTACTCAAACTATAATGTGAAGAATTAAAAGGGAAGGAGAGATTGCTGTTACACAGTACTCTCTCCGTCCCAGTATATTTGTCGATTTGACTTATTTGAATCAAACATGATGAACTTTGAGCTTCAATTAAATAAAAAGTATAATATATATAATTATAAAAATGATTTTATAAGATTTATCTTTTCGTAAATTTTCAAAATTTGATTTAACTATATTAATATGCAACATAAACGGAGAGTAATTGAAACTTAAAATTTTTCCAATTTGACTCAAAAAGTCAAGCTGGACAAATACACACAAACAGGGTAGCACTTTTGATTATACATCAAAAAAATTAAAAAAAGGTAAGAAAAGGGAGACGATCATAGCAATCATCAAGTTTTATTCTTAACTACTTTATACCATTTGGTGTAGGAAAGCTAGTAGACAAAAGTGGCTTTGTTTTATTCAAAATATTGGTGGACAAGTGTATTTGTTCTTGCAGCCTATATGCTGCGCGCGGGCTGGGGCGGGGACTGTTTACAAAATAATTACTGCATTACATGCCTCAAAATATATACACAATTCAATGGAAGATAATGTATATGATGCAAATTAGAGTATTATTATTATGATGATGGAGGTGTGTCAGCACCAATGGTGGTAGGCCATGTCCATATGGCACGCCTCGGACAAAATCAACTCCACTTGCACCCCACTGCTTATTCCCGGCCGGCCATAATCATCATCATTTCCCATACTACATGAGTGTGAGTCGGGGGAGAAAAACAATCACATATAACACAAGAATTAAGCTACGGGTACACCAAAAGGATACCCCAAGTGTACACCAAAGCCAACACAGACACACATTTGTGTCTGTGTTGCACAGACATTTTGTGTTTGTGTGTGTCTGTGTTGGCTTGGTGTACACTTGGGGTACCCCATGTTAGGTGTACTCCTAGCATTGCCCATAACACAATCATAAATTATATATACAGTGACTCCGGCATGACTTAGGTTCTTATTAGAGCAATGGTAAAAAGGGGCATAACGCCGCCCCCGGCGTGTCAAACGCGGGTTTAACAACGTTATGGCGTTAAACATTGCCTCCCTATGCAGTTAAGGTAGCGTTAAACGTACTATGTTAAACATTTAACACAGAAGAAGAGGAAGAAAATGGTGGCGGGTCCCACACACCCACCTTGATGGCTCCCTAACGGTCCAAAATTAGCCGTTGGCTACATTTAAAAAAGTTCTTTTTCTATTTTCAACTATAAATACACTCATTTTATATAAATACACACAAAATATATTCTCATTCTTTCTTCAATCCAAAAAATTTCTTATATTTAAAAATTTCTTATATTTTCATAAAAAATTGGATCACCATCTTCATCTGACGAGGAGAGAAGATTTGAAACCTCAGTATTTCCAATGCCCTTAAGGGTGTTAACAGTGGCGGAGGCAGAATCGAATCCTCGCGGGGGCACAATTACGGTCATCACGAAGCAAAAATTCATTTTAAAAATACGGAGTAACAAAAAATTCTAATAATAGTACCAAATTTAATAGGAAAAGAGTAAATTTACATACAACTATATAAGAACCTTTTATTTGTGTAATGAGGAAGAATTGTTTTGGGGCCATAGAAAATTTTTTCGAGATGCCAAGAGCATTTTGCTAAGTATCTTTTTTCTCATGGTATCTCTAATTTCAAATGCATAAGTATTAATTACTTTTCGTAATCCCAGATTAGCACATATTTTAGGCATTTGTGGTTCATTGGTTTGGAATTTGGATCGTGGCAGCCAAATAAAGTCCATGGTATTAAAGTATTTCGTAATTGTTTTGGGCAATTGGGCTTCGTGCAGTGTTGGGCTGGGTCAAAGCCCAAAGGAATTTTTTAAAACCTTTATAAAACGACGTCGTACTGTGCCGTTTGTTTATTTTCTTCTTCGAGCGCGGCTGCTGGACCAGAGAGGCAAAGACTGGAAGTGGAAGCTGGGACAAATCTGGGGGGCAAATCCGGCCTCCCATCGCCAATAGCTACCCTAATCCTATTTCGCCGGAATTTCGCCGGGGGCACTTGCCCAGGCATGCCCCCCCTCTCCTCCGCCCCTGGGTGTTAAAAAGTTTAACTCAGTTTGATTCTTAAAGAGTAATTAGAAGTCAATCACGTTCACTACAAAATCTCATTAAGTATCACATATAGACTCGTCCTAACAATCTGACCATGTTTATAGTCAAATTTATTCTCCCAGTTCAATTGTTTCATCGATTTTGTAGGCAGTTAAGGATGAAGTGTTTTGGACCCTAACATTTTGATGAAATTCACTTTTGGTGACTTAAATTCTGGTGGGAATCAATTTTGGTCCCTCAATTCTCATTTACATGAATACATGAAAATTGGTCCCTAAACTTTTGATCAAATCAAAAAATTATGCACGGTCAGTCTTCTAACTTCATAAGTTCTCTGAATAGTCCATAAATTCATAGAAAGTGCTTCATTCAATCATTCTTGGTGCTTTTGTTACTTTTAAACAATTCCTAACTAGTTAAATTATTCTTCAAGTCAATTACTTCGTATAAGTTATGCATGGTGTTAGATTTAATCGGGTTTGTTCACATATAATCGAATGGGTAATGAGTCGATGTTTGGGTCAGTTAGTATAGAGTCAATTAGTGTGGTGTCGTTTAGTGTGTTTTAAATATTTAATTAATTCAAATAAAAAACAATAGGGCAGTTTCTAAAAGGCAGTTATGGGTAGTTTCTATTGTTAATAGGTGTGTTGCTTTGTAATAGTTGTGTTGGTTAGTAAAAGTCGTGTTGGTCTGTTCTCTATATATATTTAGTGAACACAAATATTCCTGTACAGTTTACATCAATAAAAATTCTATTCTGCATACCAATCTGTTCTTCCTATCAGTTTTCTACATTTGGTATCAGAGTGGTGTGAATTGCGATCAGGGGGTCTACAAAAGGGATCCGCCAGAGCATTTCAATTTCCTCGAAAACAGATCAGAAATCTTTGACCAGATTTCTTCCTCGCCTAGAAAAAGAACATCAAGTTGCTAGTTTTTTTTCTTTGGCATAAGAATTCCAACCAAAAGGCGCGGGAAAAACAAATAAGCGGGGTAGCTTTCGTTTAGCGGCTTGGAAGACGGAAAAGCAGGGGCTTGTCTTCTGGTTGATGGTCGGTCGATTGCAGGTGGCTTACGACCCAGGAAGGAATCAAAGTCTAAGAATTTTGTGAATTTTGTGAAAATTGTCATAGGAATTAAAGTCGTGCAATGGAAGACAATAGGCAGATTGTGACTACAAGGGAGAATAGTTCACTATCTTTTACAGTTCCAATTCTAAGTGCTACAAACTACACTATTTGGGCTGTAAAGATCAAAGCAATTTTTAATGTTAATGGGATTTGGGAGGTGATCGAACCAGGAACAGAAATTGATCCAAAGAAGAACAATATGGCAATAGCATATCTGTTTGAAGCTTTGTCGGAAGAGATCGTGTTACAAGTTGCCCAGTTTACTGAAGCAAAAGAAATTTGGGATGCTTTGAAGACTCGCTTTGTTGGTGTTGACAGGGTTAAAGCGGCGCGATTACAGACACTTGAATCAGATTTTGAGAATCTAAAGATGAAGAACAATGAATCACTTGATGATTTTGCTGGTAAAATTAGTCAAGTTGCAACACAAGCAAACAACCTTGGGTCTGCATTTGAAGACAAAAGATTGGTTCGAAAGCTTTTGAGTTCTGTACCTGAAAAGTTCATGCAGATCGTTGCTGCAATTGAACAGTTTGCCGACATTAACGCAATGCCATTTCAAGAAGCGGTTGGAAGATTGAAAGCATTCGAGGAACGCATCAAAAGGCCAACTGGTGAAGGAGATACACATGGTAAACTACTCTTCACTAAAGGTGATGGAAAAGAGAAGGTTCAGGAGCACAAATGTGAGCATTGTGGTTGCTGGAGCTTAAACCGAGAAGACTTTGGACGTGGCCGAGGTAGAGGTCGGGGGTCCGGGAAAGGTCAGGATGGTGGTCGGTTTCAGCGGGATAAGAGTCACATTAAGTGTTTCAAGTGCAATGAGTTAGGACATTTTTTAAACGAATGTCCAAAATGGGATCAAAAGAAACAGATTGCAAACTTGATTGAAGATGATGAACCAACGTTGTTGTGAAGATCAGTGTGAACAAACAACGATTAAGGGCGTGATTGTTAGATTTAATCGGGTTTGTTCACATATAACCGAATGGGTAATGAGTCGATGTTTGGGTCAGTTAGTATAGAGTCAATTAGTGTGGTGTCGTTTAGTGTGTTTTACATATTTAATTAATTTAAATAAAAAACAATAGGGCAGTTTCTAAAAGGCAGTTATGGGTAGTTTCTATTGTTAATAGGTGTGTTGGTTTGTAATNAACAGATTGCAAACTTGATTGAAGATGATGAACCAACGTTGTTGTGAAGATCAGTGTGAACAAACAACGATTAAGGGCGTGATTGTTAGATTTAATCGGGTTTGTTCACATATAACCGAATGGGTAATGAGTCGATGTTTGGGTCAGTTAGTATAGAGTCAATTAGTGTGGTGTCGTTTAGTGTGTTTTACATATTTAATTAATTCAAATAAAAAACAATAGGGCAGTTTCTAAAAGGCAGTTATGGGTAGTTTCAATTGTTAATAGGTGTGTTGCTTTGTAATAGTTGTGTTGGTTAGTAAAAGTCGTGTTGGTCTGTTCTCTATATATATTTAGTGAACACATATATTCCTGTACAGTTTACATCAATAAAAATTCTATTCTGCATACCAATCTGTTCTTCCTATCAGTTTTCTACACATGGGTATTCCTTCTATTCAACTCGATTATAAATTATGTATAGTTAGTTTTTCAACTCAAAAAATTCCTTAGATAATCCTTAAAGTCACAAAAACATTTCATTCTTAGTATTTCAAATACCTTTACACACGGTACATGAGTTACATATGCTGACTCCCTTCGATGGGATTTTCTTTGGTGTTTTTGCAATTGAGAGGGCATCCATACCCTTCCATTCATTTAGTGACATTTGTATTTCTAATAAGCTTAATTAATAAATTCCCTTTATTTTTTTAAAAAATTCAAAATAACCTCAAAAAAATTCAAAATAACCTCTATTTTATTCCAAGTGTACGTTAACTTATTTCACTTTTGTCTAATTGTTTTGCATTTCTATTATCTATTAATATTTTATGTAATTACTTCTCATTATTAACTATTTTTTATTCTCCACACACAATTATTGTATTATTTAATTTTTATTTTAGTAATTATTAGTTAATTTCATCATTATTTTAATTTGCATAGATAATTGTTACGGAGTATTTACTTTTCCCAATCTCATTATTTTATTAATTATTCATTTATTTATTACTTTCCATTGAAAAAATTTGACAAAGTTTGAAGATCGAAAGGGAGTTCGAAAAACATTGAGAAAGTTGAAAAACAAGGAAAAACTGGAAAAAAGCATGAAAGAGTTAAAAATGTCTGAAAAAATTTAATTCTTCAATAAATATTTTATTTTTGATGTTTTATATTTTTACTAAAATAATTTGTGTTCTGTTTATGTCTATTATCTTTTTTATGCCATACTATTTTTTACTTCAAACGATACTTGATACTTCGTAATATTCTTGAGACTTACACTCATTAAAGGGTAATAATTTTTTAAAAACTTATTCGAAAGGAAAAGTTAATATAAATAATCTAACATTATACTAATCTAACACAAGTAATCTCATCACATCGCATTTTCTAATTACTTTTTAATTCTTAAGATTGTACTCCCTCGATCCGGCAAAAGACTTTAATTCTCTTTTCTTTCTTTCAAAAAACATTTAGTTATATAGTTTCACTTTTCAATTCTTCTTTTTTTTTTAAATTTCATGAACGTAAAACACATAATAGTTTTATGAAATGGGTGTGGTATTTGTTGTATATTTGACATAAGTATATTTAAAAATTTACCAATAAATACATCCAAATATAGTTCTGGATATAACTTACTCACTTATTTGGAGGATAAAAGACATAGTGCACACATCTTTACCAAAATTTAATATCATGGAGAGAAGCTAGAAAATCTAGATTTATTAGGCACATTTTTTATGGTCCGATATTTTAATTAAATAAACCCAAAAAATAATTTTAATGGCTCAAAACACTATATAATTTAAGACGATCTCTCTCAACTACAATGTATTGTACCTTACTAAGTTTTTATGATATACGGAGTATAATTTGATACGGAGTATAAATTATTTTGTAAATTGAAATCATTCTCCCTTTGTCCAAATGCAAAAATAGTACCTCTCACTTCAAACAACATGTAAGATATTATATATTTTAAAATAATTGTTTTTTACAAATTGGTATAAAAATAAAAAGTAAAAATTACACATTTCAAAATAAGATGTGACAAGAATATTTTATTTTATTAAATAATCAATAAAAACACACAAATAAATACTCCCTCCGTCCCATAAAACATTTCCTGTTTCAAAAAAGGCGCGCCCTTAAAATGAGTAATTTTGGTGTTATTCTATAATTTTGCCCTTACTTTATAAAAGAGTAGGATGAGATGTGTAGAATAAATTAGTCATAATTAAAAAATAACACTAAATTTACTCATTTTAAAGGCGTGCCATTTTTGAAACATGAAATGTTTTATGGGACGGAGGGAGTACAATTTATCAAGATTTTAGAATAGTAACTGAGATGATTATTAGGATGATTGTTCTTATAGTTATTAATTAATTAATATAAATTTAATTTTAAAAAGATTATTAATAGAAATAATCAAAGAGATCGAATCCAAGTTAAACATATAAATGACTTTTTCAATTCATTCAATATTGATTGGACGATTATTATTAGTCTTATTTATGAACAAGTTTCAAATATAATTCTCAAAATCAAGCTCTTCACCTGGAAAGCTCTTAATTAAATCCTCCCTTTTCCTAATATTCACAATAGACTAACATACAACTTGCCTAGCAAATGCATATTTTATGCTAAGGATGAAGCAACAGATGCTCATACACTTCTTATTTGTGACCAATCTGAAAGTATATGAAAGGCCTTCGCAGAATCCATTTTGGGGGGGGGGGGGGGGG